>JABJVR010029301.1:0-35376 GCA_025773905.1 Chitala chitala
TGTGTGTGTGTGTGTGTGTGTGTGTGTGTGTGTGTGTGTGTGTGTGTGTGTGTGTGTGTGTGAGAGAGAGAGAGAAAGGGAGAGAGTATGTGAGAGTGTGGTGAAAGGGGATAAGGCTGGTGTTTAATGGGGTCAGTGCTCTGTAACGCTCAGCCGCCATCTGGGTCAGTGGGCTTTACCCACACTCTCTCCAGGGTGCTGCCTTTGCAAAAAGAGTTGATGAAGATCATTGTCTTACTTTGGCTGCAAACATGCATTTGAAGTTATGCAGCTGTTTTCATAAAGATGTTGCCCTCAGACTCCTTCCTGATGAGTTTTAATGTGATATTTTTTTCCTGTACACCAAGTATATCACCACAGGCAACGTGTTTTTATTATGATTAAACTTGTTTAACACCTTATAAGGGTAAAAATATATAATAACGGACTGGGTGTACAATTTCAAGCTTTGACAAATTTTTGATTATTAACAGATATAAGTTCCTTGGGTGGAAACCTGATTAAAATGCACTGAACATAGATTGTCAAGAAAGGGTGAAATAAACATTGGAGACAGGCTTCCAAAACCCCGTTTCTTAGTCATTTCCTTCCTTGGCTGTTTTATGTTGGAAAGATAGAAGAAATGAATAAGTAATGAATAGTATATCTTTCCTTTGAAGAGAGTCTTCATTCTAGCGCTACAATTAGTGGTGTTCCAGCCACGTTGAGGAATGCTGAGGTAAACATGTTTTTTAAAGAACAACAAGAGATCCCAGTCTGCTAACTAGTGGTTACAACACGGTGGAACTTTCAGCCTGAAGCTATTTTACTCACTGTGCTCTGAACTGGTTAATCAGCCAAAAAGGAACCCCCATAGTTACACACATGGAACAGAATGTAGCAATAAGAGTAAATAAAGGCTATGTTTCATTGGACCCTATATGTTCTGCGTTCTCCAATGTGTATTTTCACTATACAGATAAGAGCTAGCTCTCAAAGACAACTGGTCCTACCTCCTTTTATGTGTAATGTCACTGGTTTGTTACCGTTGCTGACCGGACGTCCTTGTGTGATGCGCAGAGCTGAGGATGATGGCGGAGGGGAAGTTCTCCAGTCTTCCACGGAGCACGCACGGGGTCAGGAAGTGTTCACTGGCATCCTCCATGGACCTCCTGAGCAGCCACCCAGCAGCCCCCCAGCTGCGGAGCAATTTCCAGGGTGTCTCCATCCACGGGACGCTGCCCCGCAAGAAGAAAGCCACTGCTCCCATCCGCTGCTGGGATGCCGGCGGCCACGCAAGCACCCCACCACTGCCAGGCCGCTCCAGGGTCTTCTCTCCGCCGCTTGCTCACAGCGTCATTGAGGAGCACTGTCCCTTCCCCATTGGGAGAGATTACCCCTCGGCCTGCAGGTAAACTTACCATCCACACGCCATCTCCCTGACCTTATCGTTACATCGCTGGTCTGATCATCATGTTCTTACCCTAATTATTTTGTCTCCAGAACAGGCATTTTAACCTATGAACTTTTGGAGACAAATCCTATACTAATCACTTGTTCACCTGTGACCTTTTACCTGCTCAACTGAGTACAAAATGACATGAAAAATACAATTTGCAGCACTAAAAAATGTTCCCCTAACATCACAGAAAACAACGCTACCACTAAATGCTAACAATTTGTTTTAAAAAAGAAATTATAAACACTGTTAAGCAACTTTTTATAATCAACATTCAGTTTTCTCTACATGATCTTACTAAGGAAAAAACAACTCTAAAACACTTATTTGCATAATGAAATGTTGTTGAAAATTTTCATTGTATGCATCCAGAGCTTACAGCCCTAAATTATATTCAGAATCTGAAACTGAAACAATTTACACAGTAACATGAGAAGTCAACAAAAGGAAAAACAAGTCTTATGAAGCCTGGTGAAGGAACGCGTGAGGTTTTCCGCACAGCTATAGGGCTGTGTGTTTATGATTCACGTGGCCTGCTGTGACCCTCAGACAGGTCCCTGAAATAGTATCAGGGTTTGGCTTGCTGGCAGGGCAAACGGGTCAACTGAGATGTAATCACTACATACAAGCCAGCACAGGCCCACACTTACTCCTAGCTGGGTGTTTCATCCCCGCTCTCCTCTAAGCCAGTCCCTCAAGCTAACCAGATGTTATCTTGAGCGAGCTGGGTGAGGGCACCCCCCGCCCGCCCCGGTGGCCGTCTCGCGTCCCGCCCCTGAAACACGACGCCGTGGGCCTGGCTACCGTACGAGCCTGCATCTGTGCCGCGTGATCCCGTTAAATCGTGTACTCACCTGGAGCGCTCCCGTTTGTTTGCAGTTCAGACTGTATCTGTAAGAAGTGGCATCATGGGCTTCTGGTGACCCAGGTGTGACCATCAGACAGACGTACAGTACGCACTAGCAAAAGCCAAGCACAAACACAGCAAGTTCAAAGCAGCTTTTAGTACAAACAGGGGTGTTTGACAAAGGGGCTTAGAGAGCTCTCCGGAAAAAAAAGTGAAAACATGGGCTGGCTTTTCAGGTATCTTTTTTAAAACCCCAAAAAATTACTGCTAACATTGTGAATAACTGTGATGTACATAAATGCAGAATTTTTTCACCCTTTAACTATTTATATCGCATTAGGTATGTATTGTTCATGTTTGATCTCAGAATTGATGTGTGCTTGGAAGTTTGTTAATGTCACAATTCTGGGAAAAAAAAAACGATACTGAAAAACAAATAGACTGTCTGTGCCAGAATGCCTGTTGGGAAGGGGAGTACTGGGGCTTTGGGTCTGTCCATGCCATGTTAAAGCAGGTAGAAGTGGGTATTAGGCAGACACACAAAGGAGTGTAGGTCAGTTAGTCAACACTGCAGAGCATTAGGCACTGGGTCTACAGAATAAAACACAGACATGCTGGAAAGAGTTTAAAAAACGTTACAGACAATGGAAGACAGCGTTAATTAGATTTCACTCTATTTATCTGGTGACATTTAAAGGCTAACTGATATGGGTTTATTATGTTGTTTAATTTCCTCACTGCTTGCTGGAAGGTGTCAACAGTGGTGTTGGAAATGGCCAAAAACAAAACAGAGCTCAGATTATAGACTAACAGTGTTAGCAATGACCTCAGATGAGATCCTGGTTTCCATGACTACTCCCTCCCCTTGCTGCAGTGCATGACACCCTGGAGCTCTCCTGCTGGCCACAGCGGCAGGATATTTGGTGTGTCGACTGAGAGCAGGAGCAGACACCCGGTGAGTGGGTGTGGGGTTCGGAAGGTGGCCTCTGGGCTGAACCGCTTCATCCGCTAGCACCTGCTCAAGTGGTGAACATTTCTGTATCAAGTTCTGGCTCAGGTAACCCGAGACACAGATGCAGAAAAGGCAGGACACGTCTAAAAGTTTAGATGTTTTTGAAGTAGCTCTGTTTGAACTTCAGTGATTTAGGCCTAAGAATCAAGACAGAACCTTTTGTGACTGGTTGTGACTGGGAGGCATGTTCGAGCTGGGCAGTTGAAATGGATCGCACTTTGTGTTTGGTGAAAGGTCTGGGTGTTGTGTTCATTTGGTAACGAAAATCTGAAATCCAAAATACGTTAGAATAATGACAAAGAATTTTATACTTCAATCACTGAAATATTTATGTTCTGCTGTTTAAATTAAAAAATGCTAATGAGTGAATATTTATATTCAGTCCCTTTCTATTTTGGCCTTTTGCATTTGAAATTTATAATCTATTGTTTTTTCAATTTTTGTGAAGACTTGCTGTAGTCCTGGTTAAACTACATTTTACATAGAAATGACACCTTTATTTCCTTGTTGTCTTATTCTGTGCTTGTCATCTGAACATTAAGTCTGAAGCCTTCACAGAGGATAGGACCACACTGTATACTGTTTTTTTTACTGTTGTAAAAAAAAAGGTTAATTTCGATTGTGACTTTGTAATTCCTGAAATCATCTTTAAAACTTATTTTTTCAAGCCTTTAAATAAAGAAAAAATGCCAGTTTTCATAGGTGTAGATTTGGCAGAGGGTAGGTGGACATGCCACCCTCCCCCCAGTATTTGGATGGGGGTGAATTGTTGCCCCCAATCACCAAGTATCCTAGCTACTTTAGTCATATAATGGATTGCATGCCAGAAGCAGTGCCCCCCCCAAAGTTAAAATGAAATCTACTCCAAAGGCAATGCCAATTAATAATCCCTGTTAAATTTTTGATATTGCTTAATTATTTCTGCACAATCATAGTATGTTTTGACTGCAGTAGTAAGATCAAAACTTTATAATAGTCCAGTTTGTTCTTTTCTGTATGTTCGGTAAGTGTAACGAAATTACAACAAAGAAGTTAAGAGATCATACAGGGAAATGCAGTTTTTGGGTTAATATAAGTAAATGTTACTGTAAATCTTTGGTGAAAGTCTACACTATATGATTTTGTTGGCTTTAAATTCACACAGCTACACTGTGTTACACTCTTTTTTGTAGCGCTGAGTGAGACCAGTTTAGGAGATACAACATGTACACAACTGGCAGCAGAACTGTGCAACATTCATTCCAAGTTGTACAATTACAAAAGATGGAAATTTAAAATCAGAGAGAAAAAGGTGAGGGGCCCAGTGCCGAAAGGAGAGGTGATGGGCTGGGATGTCTGCAACACCATATGCACACGCAACAGAAGGACGGGCCTTGTGCTGCGGGCGGTAAATGTGCACATATTATCATCCCTGTTTGCTGAGTGAGGTCACTGATATGCACAGATTGGTGTCACAGGGAGAAGTGCTGACAGGAGCCTTCGCTTGTTTTGACGTCAAACTCTTCTGTTTGGGAAGGTTGTATTAATAACAATTGAGATAGGCAGACTCAAAGACAGCAAATGAAATAAAGACGACTCTTCGGATGTGAACTGAGCGCACTAAGGCAGACATCTGCCCTCGCTAGTCGGTCAGAGATGCCTTTCTGACTCGTTAAAAGCCCCCTGAGATGGCAGGTGTTGCTTTTTGGATAGTTGCACTTGTCTGGTGCTGGCCGTTATCATCAGGTACTGTGACGTTTTTGTTGGAGGGAGGGAGGGAGGGAGGGAGAGAGAGAGAGAGAAAACAGAGTTTGGCGAAGAGCAGATCCAGCTGGGTTCTTGGTTTTGTTTTACGAGTTACTCTCAGCACAAGATCAAATGGGGGTCCAGATGCTCAGGCGTGATGTCAGAGGGGTCTCAAGCTCCTCTGCATAGCTATCACTGAAAAAGAAGGAAAACACACAGCTGGAAGCCAAATGTTCACATCTTCATGAGCTATTGGACTGAACTTCAACGTTGACACTGGCCCACAAACATATACTTAAAGAAACACAAGTTCAGCTTGAACTTTCAGGTGTTTTTTTAAGAAACATTTGTCAATGGTGTACTTTAGTTTCAACACTTCTAGCCTTTTTTACTGTCAGGTTGGAAAACAATACATCTTTCAAACTGTAGAAACCAACTCCCCCTGCTGCCTGACATCTGCAAGGACTTAAAAGGTGCTATTGAACACGAAGCTCTTGTTTGCTGTTAATCCTTTTTATTCACAGGAAAGTTTTCAAAGGAAATGAGAATCAATATGTGCAGATCTGATTACACATATATGTTCTTTTTATGGCTTGTAACGTCCCAGATCTAATCTTAATGTTAATGACAGTTTGCAAGAGCTCAATTCAGTCATGGCTTCACTGACGTACAGGTGCAAAAGAAAATGCTCTAACAGGACATCTGAGCGTTTTCTTGATTGTGGCGTTTAGCAAAATATTCTAAAAGTCACAGTTTTTAAGTCTAACAATGACAGGGCAGAGGTCGTCACCTGGGAAGTTGTTCTGAGGCCTAACTTGTTGTGCTGTTATTTATACATTTTTTTAATGCATCTTTACTTCAAAGCTGAGCCGTTGTAGCCTTTATTCGGTAGCGGAGTTACACTCAACTGCTCGCCCTGGAGAAAAGGAAGTTTTTGTGCAGATATAAGCAGAAGTGGCAGGAGGAACAGGCAGCAGTCAGGGCTGAGCGGAGCGTACCGGGCTGCAGTCGCGGCCGAGGAGCTGTACAGGAGCTGCACAGGATGCGGTGGATGTTTGCTTTTGGACTGACCGTGGTCTCAGCCGAATTTCCGCCCCACCCCCCACGTCTGTTTCTGAGAATATGCATACTGAAAGGAAAAGAGCAGGAATTTCTTTGGTAGGAAAGTCATCATAGGTGAGTTTGAAGTTTAACTCAGAAGCGAGGTTGTTTTCGTGCATCTGCACGCATTGTTCAGTTTTAAATTTAATCATGCTTCGTTGTAGATATGTTTTTTGGCTTTTGAATCCCAGCTATTGTAGTGAATAACAACTGTAAAGAAATCAAAGCAGAATGTTTCATTATTTTCAAAGGTACAGTATGTTTTAGTCTTAATTGTGTACCTTGCTATGCCCGGCCTTATAAGAAATCCTGTGTAAGATTAATTTGTATCCTGACTGTAATCCCTTCGCATTCAAGTTGTAAATAAATGTGCCGTTTGGACAACAATACAGAGGAAGCACATTTCAAAGAGCAGGACAATACAGAGCTAAAGCAAACAGGCCTTTTATGTAGCTGCACACTGATCCTGCTCAGCGCTATAATCTCTTGAAGCGCTTCTACTTTTTTAAGCATGCACATTTTCTGAAGATGCATTTTATAAACTCGGGCGTTTCGAGGAAAGTGCATGATCACCACAGTTGCCACGAACAGTCCATCTTCCAGCTCTTCTCTCTCTCTTCCTCCGGTCGTGCGGGGGTAGATGTGCCGGTTCCCACTGCGTTGTGAACTTTTACAACCCAGTGAGTTTGCTGGTGTGGAGGTGAAGCGCAGGAGCGCGTGGCTGCAAACGGCAGCCCTGAGCGTCTGCCGGAGCGTCTCACCGACTGCCTGTTATCGGACTAGAGCCACAGTGCGGAGCCGGGCACAGGGGAACGTTATGGGGACACGTGAGGGGAATGCCTGCTAACCTGAGCACTGAAACACTCTGTCCCTCTCTCCCCTGCAGAGACTGGCACAGCACTGTGGACTCTACTATGGATTATGTCAAGGTAAGATGTCTACTCTGCTTGGACGTTTTTTTTTTGTGTCCGTTCTGTGTATGATGTCTCTGTGAACAAAGTTTGGCAGCAAAGCTGTGTAGAAACAGCTGACAAATTTATTTTTGTTATTTTTTTATTTTAAACTGGCATATTAATGCTAATAAGTGTGATATTTCACCAACCGCGGTTCACTGGCAGAAGTTGTTTCAAAACAGTACAGTTGATCATTTAGCTTTAAGGGTAAATATAATACCAGATTTCCCTGGTTATGTGATACTTTTTTGGTAAGCTTAAGGTTGGTTTAGAATTACTAATGTATAATAGGAAATAAAAAAAACCTTTCAAATTTGATAGCCAGCCTGTACTTCTTGTCCTTTTAGAGGCAGGTTGATCTTCTTAGATGTACAGACAAAAAGACATGAACATGAAATATTGGCTACAGGTGTGCATGGCAGGATAAGTGTGGGTTAAAATGCATTTCTTTGAAAGCTTGATGCTTTGAGTAATGTTTTTTTTAGATTGGTGAGTTAAACAAATTTGAAATTAATTTTTACGTATATAAAATTTATTAAATCTAGGGATGGTCAAAATCTTTTTTTTTTTAAATCAAAGTTCTTTTGAAAAACATCAAACCTCTTTTTGGATGGTTTCCCATGTAGATGATGTCATTTAGATTGCCCCAGAGGCAAAAAGAGGAAGTTTTTTTTTCATCAAATAATTTTGGACTCTTTATTAGTAGGGATTAACTTCTGTGCTGTCTGTATAAAACAAAAAATAGCAGGCAGGGTTTTTGTTTTTAAGCTTAGAAATGTTGTCAGTTTGTTCAGGTTTGTTTTGTTCTAAGAAGGTTCACTTAATGTACTCTGAAGATGTCCTTGGCGGTAGACACATTAACCAAGCTCAGCAAAGTCTGTCTGGATAAGCAGAACGTCTAACAAAGACTTTTGAGATAGACAGTGTCTCTCCAGTGATAACTTGTTGATACCATAAAACTTTAAATGCAAAGTAAATATGTCTTTTCTTTCAAACACAAGCCAGTGAAAATCATTCATTGTGGATCCTGTGTAATTTTTGCTAGCCAGTGTACTTTCTGTTGGTTCTATGATACTATGAGCATTGAAAGCTGGAATATTAATGGGTTGGACAGAAAGCATTTGTGTTCAGCTGTGACCAGGAGGAAACAAGAGCGATACAGGGCGAAAGTGAGAGTGACAGAATACGCTGTAGTCGTATTGGTACTGAAGCAGCTCAGTGGCACTGCTGAAGAAGAGGAAGGCAGCCCTTATGTAATTCTGAGCTAGGCCAGTGCTGTGTTACTGCTGTGCTCTGTCACTGCACTCTGACCTTTGACCCCCACACCTGGCTGCCCTTTTCACACCAGTGTGAAAGTAAACCTCAGCAAGTGCTCTGTAACCTCACGACAGGGAAAGCAAACACACGGAGCAGCCGGTGCGCGCCAATGCGTGCCTGCTGCTGAGCTGCAATTCTTTGCAGCTCTGTTCTTCTCACCAGCACGCAGCTCTGCGAGTAATAAAATGAGACTCCTGGATTCCCCACTAGACCAGCCTAGATCCATTACTTTAAATTTCAACTCTACACATCGGGCTCCTGGTCCAGAATCAGCCCAGCCTCATGCTCCTTTCTAGTACTTGTTAAGAGGTTCGACAGGCAACTGTCACATGTCACGGACAACTAACAGTCCAGTCTACCGGTGATGTAAGGAGCTGAATCAGTGGCCTGAATCACCCGGTGTGACTTCGGTGGGATAATTCCTATGCGTATGATAGAAACAGGCAGAAGCTGACACATTCTACACAGAGCCTCATGACATTGACTGTGGTTCTCTCAACCTCTCCATGAGAACTGATGGATGCCAACACCACATCAGTGTGATGGTGGAATCTGAGGACTCTCTATATAAAGACTGATTGTTTGTCTTCTAGAGGTTGACAAGGGTTCACAAGGAGTCTGAGTTTAATCCTGTCCCTGTTAAGAGAGACTGATTAGAGATGAGGAAGTCTGTGGAGTTATGGGGAGTGACTGTTGCTGGTGGCTTTAGGGCAGCACATCCCTGAGGTTGTTGTGTGAAGTCATAGTAAGCCTTGTCATTTTCTACATAGATTACATATTTTGGGTTTCCAGTGACTGTTTCTATGACTTCTGTGATTATAATGAATATTAGCAAAATTGATGCATTCATTTATTTTCCAACCACATATCCTGTATAGGGTCTCATGCATCCCAGGGCCTCGTTCAGGCAGCACAGGGCACAAGACAGGTCACACGCTGGACAGTGCAAGGTGAGATTCCTAGTGTTATTGCAAGCTGGTGTAACCTGCTTAGATGTTGAGCCAACATGGGCAAGGGAGCTGAACTAAACACGGTGTGACTCTCAGCAACCACCTCTCTGTATTTTTGGAAACAGCAGTAAAACACACCACTGCTTCCATGAGGGAAACTCCCAGAAGTCACGACAGCAGCACAACCGATAACTTCTCTTATCGTCACACCTTTTTGTCTTTAATTCTTCTGCTGGGACTACAGGAATAACAATGTAATTCTTCCGTGCAATGTATGCATGTATAATACTTACATCCATAACAGCAGATACAAAAATGTCTGTTTTTAGGTAAAATGCTATAGATGCAATGCTGTAGCTGTTATTATTAGTATTACCATTAATTTAGAAGAGCAGTGTATTAAAGGCTGAAAGGAGATTTCAAAGATGTAGCTAAAAGGGCTTCTCGTCATCAGGTGATGTAAGGTTAAAAAACCAGTTTGGAAAAGTCAGCATGACCATACTTGTGTAGAAGCACATGGTGTATGTCAAAATAATGGGCAGCGGATGTCATGACACAAGCCTCTGCTGTCCTCATAGCAAGCCTGCTTTCTGTAATCTGACCCAAAATCTATGCAGCGCTATCATTGCGTGTGAAATACTAGTTGTTTTTCCAAGAATTAGAAACGGCAATAATCATCAAAGCAGATCTTTAAGGCGGGAACGTGGAAATGGTTTGAGGAGGGCTCAGGGCCTAAAAATATGACTGCGAGGGGCGGAAACTGCATTCTCCCCATGGGAACGCTCATCCTCTACAGCACATGCTGAACCAAGCAACGGCACCTCCCATTTGTGAATCCACTTCTATGTTAATTACACTGGATGGACCCTTCAAAAAAAATTTTAAAAACACAAAACCCACAGTGTCCATGGGGTCTTGCAACGCAGCTAAGATGTAAAGCTGTAATGTGCACAGGTCAGACTTGTCATCTTAAGTATGGATTTCAAAGTAGAAGATGTGGCAGCGATCTTCTGGGTTTGTGGTCCGATGCCAAGCCTCATTCCAGGACGAAGCAGACGTGAGGATTGTAACTCACTGTGTTGTACTGACTACCTATAAATAAATTTCATTGTGGAAAATAGATTTCCTAAGGGCACTTTTGTGTTGAAAAAACTAGAAACGCTTAGACACATCAGCAAAAAAAAAGGAAATAAAAATATCTGATGTTTGTGTTTTGTGTTAAGCGAATCCATTTGTTCTAGCCAAAGTACACAGCAGACTCCTCACTTTTTAAGCATTGTCACAGCTTACTTTGGCAGATACAGAATGGGTGGTAGTGAGGAAGACCAGGAGGACATTATGACCATCAGAGTACGTCCTGTCCAACCATGTCACTACACAGTTATAAAAGTTCTCTACCTGTTTATCAGAGCTTTGGTGAATGAGCAGCGTCTGAGAGGATCAGCGTGACACTAGCAGAGGAGAAACAGTGAGAAAAGAGGCTCCCATGTGAACCGGCTCTGATTTTGGCTCAGAACGGGCCGGTCCCCTGTGAAACGGGCCATTCACTAAGCTCTCTCATGCCACCAGTGAAAACGCTACGGCCCGTGTGCATTAAGCCGCTAACCAGTCATGAAAGGGCTTTAACTAACAATGGCTCTCTGTCTGGTCCGTGAGGTTTACAGCCCTCTCTTAACCCGAATAATAGTCCCTTTGGCCATCAGTACAGCCTGTTGTGAGTGAGCAGAAATGCAAGTGCCTTTGTGACCAGCAGCCTGGGGACAGGGGAGGCGGGGGTGGAGGTCTGGGAGAGGTCTGAGAGGAAGAGGCTGGTGGATTGACCATCAGACAACCCCGACACAAGTGTCACTGGTGCCGCTCAAGACAGCTGTCGCAGGACAGGAAGCCTTCCAACAGAGCTGTTCTTTTCCAATCTAGCTGGTCAGTTATTTGCTTTGCCTTTAAAGATCCCATTCCACCATAGTGCGAATTTTGGGCATGCTAACCACTGTAACCACATAATTAAAGTCTTTCTATTTTTGTTTTAAAACGTGTCTACTTTCCAAAGAAAATATACGGTAAATATACAGAAGGTGATATTAATGACCATAAAGCAACTATTGGATAATGCTAAAATATGTTTACATATTCCCAAGAGAGGTCCAAGTTAACATTAACATTGTGGTTAGTTTGGCAAGTGTGTAATTACTGTCACTCTTCATTGTATACATTCGCACCGACAGGAAATCACTGTCATACCATAGTCTTGCCAGCCATAGTAGGCTGAATGACCGCCAGTGTTTTCACTTGTAGTACAGCAAGTGAGATCTAGTGAGATTATGGTCACTAAATCTATAAAATCACAAGTGCATGTGGATTTTAAATTTCTTTTTCTGTCTTTGATCAGTAGAGTATATTTCACAAGAATGAGGTATGCTAATGTGTAGCTAATGCTGAAAAGAAAAACACTGGAAATTTAAAACGAAACCCAGCTGGAAGAGAATCATCGCGCTCTAGTGGTTAAAACTGGAAACACAGAGGTTATGAAAAATCCGTTACACCCAACATTGTAAAGCTGGCTGTTAGTATTTTTGTAAAGACAAATGATGCAAACAGAATCAACGTTAAAGATCTGTTAGGAAGTTTGTAAGCTTTGGTAAAAAAAAGGTTTTAATATTTGACGATAATAAAAGTATTTAGCATAGCTTAGAATAACCTGTTAAATAGATGGAGTAACCAGCCTTATTACCTGAACATTTATTACCTTCAGTGAAAGGTAATCTTTTGAAAATTGTCAGCATATTTGTAGCTAATCTCTCCTGCCATCTCCATACACCAGTGCATTAGAAATTGTGTTTCATGCACCAAAAAGATCACTTTTCCCACAAGAAAACTGGTGGTTTACCCTCCAGGCATTTGGGGCTTTATCAAGTGCAATTATCATGTTTAGCAGATTTCCCTTTGGAGAGCGGTACCTCATTTAGGAGGGCGTACCAGTCTGATCTGACATGTAAATAGCCACCTCCAATTTCAAAGGCTTTCATACTGATGGCAGCCACCCAGCAAACACAAAATGTTCAAATAACGTTAGCTAAACGTTTAGAGAACGTTGGGAACGTTTAGCTAACGTTATTTGAACAATTTGTGTGTGCTGGGCACACCCAGCTGAACATTAAGGGACACCTGGATTCATTGACAACTGATGTGCACTTCCATCAAAATGTTTTATACGTAAGTAGAAGATGGAAATTAGTTGCAAGCCTTTGTGTTTGTCCAGGAAGGCCACAAGCACAAACACCCGTCTCCAGATCACTTGTCCAACCCATTACTCACCTTGAGATCTCTGATCTTCTGGCTTGCTTCTGGAGCCCCTTCTGTGTTGTCTTGTTATTTGCTCTTGCCTCCGTTGTCGGGTCTTACCGAAGTTGAAGGATTTTCACCTGTCAGAGCTGTCAACAGCGATTACACTTTCTCGGAAGCTGCTTCAGTAATTTAATCACAAACTCGCTTCAGCTAAACTCATTCTTGTAACCTCCATCCACCCTGACATTGTGCATGTCTAACATTTTGCCATCAGAAAAGCACACACAGCTATGTGTGTATCCTGTGCTATGCTAGTAGCCTGGAAGGAGGGGTGTATGTTCATTGATATGTGGTATAAGTATGTGCCAAGGTAAAGACACCCATTTTCACAGCATTCAGAGTAGTGACAGACACCCGAGTATGGAAAGAACCCCTGTTTCGATGGCTGTTTTAGATTAGATTATTTATAATTTCTTAAACTCTGTTTAGACAGCAGATTAATACACAAGTATGCTATGGTGTACTGTTTCAGTAATATCCCACAGTGACACTAATATTCAGATTTTAGCCTACTGAAAGACCCCAAGTTTTGTTACTAATGGGTTCTGTAACACCCCCAAGTAACAAGTGACTAGGGCATGCTCCCTCCGTGTACGTGTGGCAGTGCCCCCCTCCAGGGTTAGTGGTCTCCATTTGTTTTAAAACTTCTTTTAACAAAAAGACACTTGGCTTGTACCAAAAGGCACTGATGCAATGTCCTGCAAAGATGGTCGACAGGCGTCCACCCTTCTGAAGGACAAGTCCAATTACATGTCAGGCAGGTGTCACAGCCGCACGTCTGCTGATCCACTGCAGGGCCCGTGACCCCGATCATGACAAAGACCTGTAATGGCTCTTCCTCATAAAAAATGCATGTGGCCTCTGGCGCACTCCATGCCCAGTCTACAATTACCACCCTGGCTGTGACCAATTTGTAACGAGGAGACTGAAACGCGTGGACAAGAATGTCCCTCTCTAGGAGTTCAGCACACAGCACAGCCGCTCTGAGAATCCTGACATCCAAACCTGTTGGTATTCGAGACGGGGTTTTCCCACCCTCCGCTGGGCTCCCGAGATCGTCACGCCAAATGATTCCTGACAGTTCCTTCTGAGCTGCCAGCACGGCCTTGCTGTCATGTTTGCTCTCATCTGAGCTGTTGTCACTTTGCTCTCACCTTCCCTTTGTGCCCTACAGACAGTCTGGTTTGCATCAGTAAAGCAGGTGACAGACAAAGTGCCCAACTCACAGTCTATTTCATTTGCCCTCATTTTGACAACTTTAGTCTGAACATCTCTCTGAGCAAAAAAAAAAAATGCCAGCTGCCTGCAATAACAGGAGGGGAGGTGTTATCTTTTGGTTAAAAGTTTGTGGTTTGCATAGCTTCCAGAACAGGACAAAATGCACAGATGAAAAACTGCTGATACAGCTCACTCCCTCCCTGGTTTTCAGTTAGGAGTGTGAGATGACAGTGCGGCTGGGGCAGACTGTATTTTCCCATGTGCCTTCTCACAGGAGGCACACGTCCAGCTGAGATTTGTGTTTTCTCTTGCGGTTCTCCTTCCTAAGTGAGCATGTTGCTCCTTCACAATCCGACTGAAGAACAGCAACGTTAGCATCAAGGATGCATCCCTACGGAATAAGAGCCCGTCACTCACTCACGCCAGCTGTCCTCCCGCTGACACAAGCCCGCCTCGCTCAGGAGGCATCGCGTGCCGCTCAGAGGAGTTTACAGCAGGTATCTCGCTACTTTACACTTCTAACATTGGTGATGTGGATTGGTTGGTAGGCAGTGGACATCCAATGATAAGCTGAGCGCATGTTCTGCACCTGACCTTTTGCTTGCGGACAACGGCATGTGCACGGGGTACCTGCTGTGGTACATATGGAGGCCCCTGGGCACGTGACCTCGTCGCACGTTTGATGTGCGGAAAATCGAGACCTCGCGTGTGCTCAGTTTTGCTTCTCTCGTGCCTTCAATGATCAGAACGCACGCCTTTCTTTATGATGTCAGCAGCTTCCTATTCGCTGGTGTGTGAACAGATTTTACACACCCCGTATTTACACATTCATGCTAATAAGGGTCAATTCATGCTTTGTCAATGCGTAGGAATTATGTCAACACATTTTTTTGTTGTTAATGACAGTAAAAGAATTTCGGAATTGTACATTTCCACTTTATATGCATGTTCCTTAAAAAAGGAAAGGACTTTGGAGAAAGTGGACAAACTGCTGGCTTTCGGTGCTTGATGAAAATCTAGTGGCATTCATTGCTTATAAACAGAGGATTACAGATGAGTTACATCAATACAGCATCAGTAATCATTACAGTCAGTGAAAAACACACAAACAAGGAGGTAGACAAGACTTCAAAGGTGGTCACAGACAGAAAGAGCTTATCAAAGCAACACCGCTGGACTGGTGGTGAAGGGGGGGGGGGGGTCAGGGGCTTGGGGTACAGCTGATACTGGCCCTTCACAGATGTTCTCCCACTGTACAGTGGCAGCAGCGTATGCAAAGGGAGGGGAGGCTTGGTGAGGGGTTACCACCATCGAAGGCTGAGCTCTCCCAGATGGCTAAGATTTCATGTGCTGGGGGGGGGAGTGATCACATGGGGCCTCAAGCTCTCCATACATGGAGCTCCGGGAGTGAGGAGAAGCAGCGTGGAGCAGGAGGAGCGGCAGTGCAACAGACACAGCTCCTCATACTCTCACACTCTCCTGCTCAGAGAGGAGTCACAGCCTCACATGGACTCTACACAGGACCCGGCTGGCCTCCTTCCCTTCTGAGACTCCTTTTTTTTTTTAAATTGTGGATTTTTTTTTTTTACTGAAAGCTGAGATGGCCGAGAGGTGCAGCGTCCTGCGCACCATCACGGCAGCTCTGTGCTGCTTCTACCAGAAGAGCTCAGTCATTGGAGCCAAGGTGGGTCAGCGCCGCGTGCAGGTTCAGCCTTCGCCAGGGCAAAACGCCGAGCACTAATGTGCAGCACCTTGTCATCCTGTCAGTGCTGTTGGCACTTTTACTGGCTTTCCTGTCATGTCAAATATTGCTGTAAACGCTAAAGTTAACCATCAAAGAGAGCAGTGCTCTTTTTAAGTTAATTGTACTTCTGTCAGTGCCTTTGTTTGTGCGTGTCTGTGTTTTATATATGGACTGAGGGAGCCTTGCTGGACTCATGGCTGAAGCTGAACATCTCTACTTCAGTGCGAGAGCTGAGCTGAAGGTTGGGAAATGCTCATTATCAGAGTTTTAGCTTTTGTTTTGGAGCGTGGACCACTCTGGGTCCCGCTTGAGGCTGGCTTTTTAAAAGAATCTTTAAACAGGAGGGTTCAGTACGGCTTCTCTCATGGCAGCCTTGGCTCCTGCTGGCGATATATTGCTCAGCTCATTATATTAAGTGTAGAGCTACACCAGCATCCTTCACTGTGTGACACTTGCTGGAATTGGAGAGTGATGCTAAGTGGCAGCCCCACCCGCACACGCATGTGTGAGCATGTGCACATGTACTTACAAAGACGTGCTCTTTTGTTCTGTGAGTTGCAGCATCGTCGTTTATGAAACGTGATTGGAAGACGCATTTTGGGTTGTACCGGTTCTCCAAGCTGTGAAACCCAATAGAGTTTCTTAACTGGCATCACACGTGTTGGATTTGGCGCTTGAAATAGAAAAGTCCTAAATCTGTCCCATGAATGTTTATAGGAGCGATACCATACCGCAATGCAAGGAGCCATGGGAGGTCACAGGGAGGTACACAGGGAGGTACACAGGGAGGTACAGACATCACGTGTACAGCAGATTTAGGAGCAGTCTGGGTGTATGCAGCAGGATAACACTTTTAACAGTTACATTTTAAAGCTTGTTAATATGATGAACGGGATTTACTACCACCCACAAAATCACACATTATTAAAGTGTGCTTGTCCTACCTGCATACATGAAGTAATGTGTTAAGACAATGACTAATTAGTGCTACTCTTCATATACATTACATAACATTATGTAAGAACATCTGACTAGAACAAGTTTCAGTTAAATGCTGAAAAAGGTCACCGTAGATGCATTAACATCCTCCCTGTCTGCTATAGACATTTCACCTGGAAGTGCAGTGAAATCAAGACTGTGACAGTGTCAGTAATGGCATGTTACTAACCTCCACAGTCATCCATCAATGGTGTGCCTATCGATTACTGGCTTGCCTGGTCATTACTGAAAACACAGAACATTGTCGGGAATGTGTATGATTCGCCCCCCCACACACTGTTGTGAACAAAGCCCAAAATAACCCTGACTGTGTTATTCCTTAAGTCTGGTAATTTCCACAGGGCCAAAGTTGGGCTTAGATCCCTGCAAAGATACTTAAAATAGCTTCGGGTTGTCATGGTAACAACTTCATCTTGAACCAGACAAAAAAAAAAGAGCATGAGTGATAAAGTATGGTCTCTGGTGTGATTGATTAGATTATTCAAAATGAACTGAGAAGACAGGGAAGGTCCAGGGGCGTGTCCATCATATCAAAGACCTCCCGTTTATTTCCCCTTCATGAACGTGACACCCAGTGGTGTTAATTTCACCCATTTAAAGTCCAGCTGGCACAGCTGTGAAGACAGTCATGTACAGCTGTGAGCTGGAACTCAGCCTTGGAGTGCCGAAATCAAACAGGCTTTTTAAATAAAGCACCTTAGTCACCAAACTGCTATAGTAACACCCTACTGGAGCAAGGCACCGTCCTTGTTTCCCTCCTGCTGTTCATGTAGGAGTGTCCTGTTTCAGCATTGGGAAGAATGCCTAAAACACAACTGTGTTGATCCAGTCTGCATCTTCTAAAACTAAACATGAGCTTTGTTTGACAAACATGGTTTACTCACCAGGTGAAATTACATATGGACTCCGAGTGCATATATGAGCACTGATATAACATAAGGGTCACAGGTCACTCAACTCCCAATCCCCCCCTCAGGCTTCTGAGAAACCATAAAGGCCTTACAAGTGATGATGTACGGTACACCTTTACAGGACTGCCTTTTTGAATATGTCATTGGGGAACCAGACAAACCCACTGCTTTGCTTAGAAGAGTTGCTGACAAAGGAAAGCAGATACAAAATGAACAGCAACAAAAAGTGGTTTGTAGCCTTTCTGAAAAACTTGCGTAAAAGGGCCTCCCTTCAGGTTTGGGAATAGATTAAAGAAGAACATGCAAAAGAAATTTTGCTCATTTACTGCAAATGTAGCACAGCGGCTCATGCTGATGCACCCAAGTGCCTGTGTTTTAACTGCTTACATACACAGCTCACTGGTGCCTACAGCCAGCTGGGAGAAAAAGGCTACGCCGAAGACGGAATCCATGTGGCAAGGCCCAGCGGGGTGTAGCGGAAATAAGGCTCTGAGTTTACAGTCACAAAGGAAGTGGTGCAGCCCTACTGGGATGGCAAGACAGATAAGGCTGATCATAAGACTGATCATAAGGCTGATAACACAGGCTGAGAACTGCTGCTCTTCAGCAAGGCCTTTAATAGTGGTGAGTTGGATGCTCATCTCCTCTGTCGGGATGTGTCCCTTAAGCCCAACAGGAAGTGAAATAAACACACCAAGTAAGCTTAATGAAGCTTAATTGTACACTCTGAGTAAACATTCCGCTGCCTCAATACAAGGGAAATGCTGAAAGCTGGAATTTTGGTGAATTAACCCTCCATGAAGTGTGTGAGCAGTGCTTTACCCTGCCTCTCTGTGGCTTCTAGTCTGCTACACTGGGCTGTCTGGCGTAAACAATGCAGAGGAAAAGGTCTGTTTGACAATAGCTAGATGGGGACATGTTTTTTTTTTTTTTTTTTTATCTGTGTTTAACAGCTAAACAGCTTGATTTTTGACACAGGCAGAAATTGTGCCTTCAGCGTATCAGCAGGATGTGACAGAGCTCAGTGTTCACGTTGGCCCAGTTCCATCACGCCGCAACCCCAGGTGCAGCTAACAGCTCCCGGTGCAGCTTATCAACGTCAAACAGTGAGAACGTCTTCATTCGAGGACCTGTAAATGCCACAAGGCCATTTACTGCACGCGGCGAGACCTGACGCTGTCACAGCCTTGGACGGAGAACGCCTGCGTCGTCTGCTAAGAATATAAACATGGTTAAACTGCCCGCCATTTCCAGAAACAGTTTAATTAGACTGTCGTTCTCCTCCAACAATTAATACGTCACCTCTCTAAAAGCTGTTGAGATTTTGAAAGCTACAGTGTTTAACAGCTTGCGTAAATAACCCCAGACTTAAAATGTTTTTATGTATATAGCCCCAGCATTGTCATTACTTAAAAAACGACAGTGTTTATTTTACAATTTAAATTCTGCTAGATTGTCAATTAAGCAATTACAGTTGAACAGTTGTTTATTGATAACATATATAAAAATGGAATGCAACAGAAAAAGGGACACAGTTTTCTATTTAGCAGTGGCACAGAGATTCAGTATGTACTGTTGTTGCCGTGCATCTCTATAAGTTTAGATTCCGATCAAATCCTCATCACTATATGTGTACAGTGTGTGTGTGTGTGTGTGTGTGTGTGTGTGTGTGTGTGTGTGTGTGTGGGGGGGGGAAACACAACATCAAAACAGCCAATTGTTGTGTTTATGATGTCAGCAAAAACCCATTTTATTCTTTGCCCACATTCATACACTGTACAAAATTTAGACCGTTTAAACGGTTTAAGGTGTGACGGCAGCAGACAGAGTTAACTCAATACTGTGAAGTGTTTTATTAAAAACATTTGGTGGTCGTGTTCTTGTTGCCTATAACCTGATTTTGAACATACTGTTGCATGGAAGGAATCATTTTCAGTTAAACAGTCAAAACAGGATCAGGTTGTTTGTTTTATTAATGTTAAGTTAGACCATGTATAGAGGGATGATTAGATACATGGTATATCTTCTGTAAATGACAGAAAAGTTTTGAAATTGAAAAATTACTGGTGAACAAGATTAAATGTTTTTTTTGTACCAGCCAATTTGTCATTATTTTGTCATGTTTACAGTTTCACAACTGTTGTAGAATGTGCATAAACACGCTTAAACACCACTACTGTTATCTAAAATCAGATTTTTTATTTATTTATTTTTTGGTCACACCATTGAGTGTCCCTAGAAGTTAAGACACTTAACTCCGCTTGCCTCTGTTACTAAATGTGATTTATAACTGCAAAATAGTAAATGTGTTGTTTATAAGTATTTATCTGTTTGATTTGTGTATAATATACTCAGCTAAAAATGTGAAAATGCAAGGCTTGATAAAAGGGCATGCTCTGTATTAAATATCTACCTTTTTCTTGTCTTCCTCATACAGATGTAGCATGTCAAATTTACCTTGTATGTGGCTGGCAGCTGGGTTGACTTTCCCGTTCTTTGTGTGTTTCTCTAGGTGGCAATTTTTTTGGCCGGAACTCTCTGTCTCCACGGAATGTGGTATATGAAGTGGAACTTCCTGACCTGCAGGCCTCCCTTGACCTCTATGATGACAACAAGTCGTGAGGGTGGTGCCAGCCCTAGCCCTGGTTTTGGGACGCGCACGCTGGGTCCTCGCCCTGTCCCTTTACTGCCCAAAGGGACGGGGCAGAGGAAGGGCAGGGGGCGTGATCAGCTTACATAACTTCATATGGTGACCTACTACTGCAGCAGAATGTACCTTTCACCCCCGTGACTAAGACAAGAGGGGGGCATCTGATAATTTCTTTCTCCCTCATTACAAACAGAACATCTGGCCTGACCACCTTCACTGGGGTTCCTTTCTCCTTGTCTCCAAATTATGTAAGACTAGTAAATCCATTTCACAAGAACTTTGTGAAAAGGACCTTTTTGTTTCTGATTTTTTTTTTTTTTTTATATATAAACGTTCTGGACGTGTCACCTATCTTTGCCTGGAGTTTAGATAAAAGTACAGTACCTAACAATTTACCGAGCCTTTCACTATATACCTGAACTACAGCATCTGTGAATATCATCGGCAAACCTGTTATTTTTAATTTTTTTTTTTTTTTTGGGTGGGGGGCTTTCATAATGAATCAAGCTCTGCGAACAGCAGCTTTGCCACAGAGTAGAATGAGACTACTCTCAGTGAACAAGCAGACATACAACGCTGCTTATTCTGATAGCACAGAGGCCCCGTGCTTTTGACTGCTGTGAAGGGGATGCTGAACAGCCTCGTTTTAAGAGACAGAGGACATGGACCTGGATCATGAGCAATAGACCTGGAGCAGGAGAGCCAGGTTCTTATCCAGAACACAAACAGTGTTGAATGGTGGTGGGACATGGTGGGCACCTCAAAGCAGAGCATTATTCTTTTGTAGACACTCGGTGTGTCTCTGAATAAACCGCTTCACATGTACTCAGCTTTGTGTGTCTCCCCAATTGGTACTCTCCTACCCCAGTAAAAGCGCCTCCTGTAGGAAGATATGATAACTACATACATGTGTTAATTTTAAGGTCCCCTTAAGCACTGCTTGTTTTTTTAATTTTGTATTCCCACACATTAATTGTGTAAAACTGAATGAAAGGAGATGCTTTATCTTATCTTTTGCACTTCACTGTCTGGCCTTGACTTTGAGTATATGTGAGGAGAATTAGGCATCACTCGTGGCCTAATTTTAAAAGCTCTCAGCATGGATTTTACTTGTGCGAGGCAGCTTGTCATCACTGTTCCATCACTTCCTCTAATAGTGGTATCTGTTTTCCCTCTGGCTGCTTTTGCAAAGCCCAGAGTTCAATATTTATTTGCCCTGTGTATGGTAAGTACATCCTGGGAAAGGTGCGTGAAGAACGTTTAGGGTGTTTACAGTCTGTACAAGTGTGAAAAATAGTCCTCTTCCACAGTGGGGATAAAAAACTCCGTTAGTCAGCCTGGAGACCCTTCAATCCATACAGAAAGGCTCAGATGTTGGTGTCAGAGGGTCCAACCTTCAGTGTCAGTACTACACATGCACACATCTGCACATGTACATATTGCATGTCTCCGTTTCTACAACTCGCATTGTTATGGAGAAACAATGGCTAAGTGGAGTGTAATGTTTAAAGTGATGTCTTTAAGCCGTGGTATTGGGAAGGGGACTTTGTAAATATAAAGGAGCATATTGTGATGCTCACGTGGCATGCCAAAAGCTGAAATGACTTTGAAGACATGCCTTGCTTCCAATCATTGTATTTCAAAAGCTGCAATATTCAATTTACCAAACAGTGCTGTAAGGCAGGGCCTATCCATGTATATTTTGAGAACACTTTTTTTTTTTTTTTTTTTTTGGCTAGGTGGGAGGCAGCTTGTTGTTATGGTAACCCATTATGAGGAAACTAGAAATCTGATGCATTATTAACAATGGGTTCATTATTTATGCGAGCAATCTGCCACAGCTGCTGTGGATGCAAACACAGAGCAGATCCTGCCATTTTGTATGCTTCTACTCATAAGCTAGCTGGCTCTGTGGGTGCAAGATGCTGCTTTAATTTCCAGGGTGTGTGCAAGATGTCCCTTTAGAGTCTTGCTTTTTGAGAAAGAACAGCAGGGAAAAGACAAACTTCTCTACATAATTTTCTTTGTAGTAAGGACATATTCATATAACTAAAGCAAACCAAAGTGTTCTTCGTTGTATAAAGTATTGAGGCAAGCGACTTAGTCTGACTGACTAATGCTTGTGGAAACCTGTGTTACTGATCAGTAGCAACTCTTGAGAATTGAAAAACAAGGTGGTAAAAAAGATGGGAATTCTGAAACTGAAAAGGGCATTAGGCAGTGAAGAAGCATTTTGTAATAGCTGCTGCCTAGCCTGCACCCTACAGGTATGGGACACATTTTTACAACCACCTTGAAGTCCTGCCTCCTTTGTGACCTAAGCAGCACAATAGGCAAACAGAAGAACAAGCTTGTCCCCCAGAGCGTTGACCATGTAGTGCTACAGGTAGAACAACAGTGTGGAATGCAAAGATGCCCTCCTCTACAAGTAGAAAGTACTGTGATCACCAGCACCTCTCTTCCCATGGTATACCTATGGTACAGAGCTGACTGTAATGTCATGTTCTCAACTTCACTCTGCAGGAGAGGACTCAAGGTGTTGCTGCAGAGTGTTGTTTCATTACTGATATGTGAATAAAGCCCTGTTTCCAAGATGAACTAAGATATTGTTTAAACAGTTTTGCAATTCTGATAAACATTTGCTGTTGCCTGTCCCGAAAGGTTCTTGTATCTACTGTGTTACTCGCCAAAAGTATATGAGTTGCGTCTCGTGTCAGTATCTAAGCCAAATACATTGTAGTATTCCTTGGGTGTACTTTGAACTCTGCAGTTTCTAAAGAGCTCGTGTTGATGAGATACCTGTTTACCTGTAGCCACCCTAGCAGCATGACATACTGATGTGTCTGATTGTCACTTTTGCACTGATGTGCATTGTTCCATCATTTACAGATGTGTTGTTGATGTTCACTGTGAATTCACAATTATTTGTACTTTTTCCCTTAGTTTTATTCACATTTATATATGAAATCTCCAGTATTTGTTGTAAGTTATGCATAAAGTTTCTGGCAGATGGGTTTTTTATGTGTAGCTACCCAGTGGGAAAAGACAACTGTGCCCCATATACAACTTCCCTTAAATTTACAAATGGTTATGTGTGTACAAGTGCCTGTGTGTGTGTTTATGCTAAAAAGAGTTTGTCGTCTGGGATTGTTTGAGCAAAACAACATGAGAGTTCTTCACTACTTTAAGGGCTAAAAGAAGGCAAATCCTAGCAGTTCAGAGAGCTCCTCAGATGTATTTCTGTCAAACCCAGCAGTTGCTAACTGAAGAAATGTTTGAACCTGTTTGGATGCATTGTTGTTGAACTGTTACAGGAATGGGGATGGTAGTATAAATTTTTCTGTTTCGCCGTACCAGTCGTCAGTCACGAGACGCATTCCCGAATGTCAGACTGCGGACCAAAATGGCGGTGTGCTAACTGATATGCTGCTTGTACTGTTGTAGAGTTTAAATGACTAAGCAAACCTGTGCCATCCATAGGCATCATGGGAAGTTAGTGCTCGCTAATCAATGGCCACATTCAGCCACTGAAAAAGACCAGGTCAGCAATAATGACCGTTTTAGGCCAAAGGTTTTTGTGTTCATTTTGATTTGTACATTTCCTAAATTAGACAGGTCTGTATGGACTAAGAACAGCTCTGCCAGGTTACTTTAAGGTATCAGTGACTCTAAAGGGTAGCGTTTATGCAGTGGTTTCTCTTTTCTCGTTTGCCTATTACAAACAGTGGGTAGTTTTCTTCAGTTGTGCCAATCTTGTTTTAAGGCCTTTGGATGTTCTCCACTAGAATAACTACTGAAACAAACCTAAATACTGATGAACAAGAAGGGGTGTTATTGCTGCTGAAACGAGGCCTTATTTTTAAGTGCTTAAGAGGGACAAGTTATTACATACAAATATAATCTTGCTGGTTTTGGGAACTTCATTTTAAGTCTATGACCCAAAAATACCTATACATGTACTCGTATGTCAGAGAAGGATTGATTAAACCATATTCCTTTACTTTTGACAGTGAGTCGGTGTGAAAGTGACAGATGTTTCAGAGTATGGGATCTTGCACTGAATGTTTGTGAACATGTATGTCACATGCACAACATGCACATACAGAGTCACAGGTGCAGTGTTTCAGTCGAGTACTGTCTGTGGACATCATGTTACCATTGTACTCAGAAATAATGAGTTCAACTAAAGTGATTCAAATAAAGGGTATTTGAAACGAGTGATGTTCTTGGCTTGTCTTTTCCCTGACTGTCACACTAACCACAATTATAGTTACCTTAGCTGCTTAACATGGACAGATGCAAAGCAGTTACTTAGTGAATTAATAACATGTATCACGAAGATGACATGAATACATCACACACACATATATGTGTCTTGTGTGTTGCCGGTGTGTGTGTGTGTGTGTGTGTGTGTGTGTGTGTGTATATATATATATATATAAAATATACACACACACGCACATACATACATAACATTATGACCATTCTCCTAATAGTAAGTCCCCCTTTTGCCACCAAAACAGCTGTGAGCCATCGAAACATGGACTCCATTAGACCTCTGATGGCATGCTGTGGTATCTGGCATCAAGCTGTCAGTAGCAGATCCAAATCCTGTAAGATCTGGAGAATTTGGAGGCAAAGTCAACACGTCAAACTCTTTGTGTTTCTCAAGCCATTCTTGAACCATTTTTTCAGTGTGGCATGATGCATTATCTAGCTGAAAGAGGCCACTGTTATCAGGGAATACTGTTTTCATAAAAGGGTGTAGTTGGTCTGCAACAATGTTTGGGTAGGTGGTATGTGTCATAGTAACATCCACGTGGAAGGCAGGGCCCAAGATTTCCCAGCAGAACATTGCCCAAAGTATCATACTGCCTCTGCCGGCTTGCCTTCTTCCAATAGTTCATCCTGTTTCCATCTCTTCCCCAGGTAAGTGAAAGTAAGTGTGTGTGTAAGGTTATAAGGTTACAAGATTTGCCTAGCGAAGATGGCAAAAACTAAACAGGCCTGCAACAATTTATAACTTGTCACTAAGTATCTTTCTGATGAGTTTGCCGGCAAGGTAATGCGTAAGACTCTGAAATAAGTGACTGGTTACATTAGCGGATAAGAGTGTGCGAAACTAAGAGTGTTAAAGGCTGTAAATAATACTTAAACTAATGTACATATGTTATTGGTTTAGTATTCTTTTGTTTTGTTGTACGTTAATTGTAATAATCTTTGCATAAGATACCAGTTGTCTACAATGAGAATGCATGTTAATTTACTGTTAAGTTTACATTTCTGAATGAATAATAAGGGGATGAAATATGAGTTATATTTTAAAGTTTCATAGTAAGTCTTCTGTCCCTGTTTATTTTGTGTGGGCTGAAAGGTTAGTTATTAGTTAGTCTCTATTAAAGGTAGGTCTATTAGATGTAAAGGGTGAGCACCCTTTACATAAATTCACCTAGCTCATGCAAGTGGGCAAAGGGGCACTACATAAAATTGCTCCTGTCCGCATCTGAAACTAAGGGAGAGAAGGCAAAACCCTCCATCCTTTTTGGAGCTGCTGAAAAAAGGATGTGTATGGGTCCCCACAGCAGCTGTTGGACTCAAACTGAATCCATACGACTGACAGGAATACCACCTCTGCTAACAACTTTTAATGGTGCCTGTTCTAGGCACCTCAGAAAATCTGACAATCTTTCACCTTGCTGTTGTTGCATCAGCCTTAGCTCAAAGTGAAGGTCTTCACCAGACTCAGCCATCCAAACAAACTCCCAATAGCATCTAATAATTTGAGTGGTGAGACATCGGCATCTGCGGTTCACACTCCATAATTCATTGCCACTTCTCTCTGGGAGAGCAGTCACATTCTTCCACTGTTAGCCGAGCTTGTTCCAGCCATGGGTCCAAGCCTTCCTCTCCAGCAGGGATGTCATTCCTAAGAAAACCCACAGGTGGTGATTACTATTTTCCCCACACTGAAAGGCCTCTCAGTTTTGGACAACAGCTCCCCCACGTCCCCAATGATAGATTCAGCCGATTCATGGGATGCTACAGCATCAAGCAGAGTCCTGAAGGGGAACTGGGACTTCTCCTCTGCTCCGAAAGGTTCTTCAGCCAGGATGGTTGGCCATGCCTCGATCATACCTGGATGCATCACTTCAGGAGGAACTCGACTTTGGTCCACTTCCTGCTCGCCCAACACCATCACTTGGTTTGGGTCCGTACTTAACCTTCTACCTCAGACTCTTACACGTCCAAAACCCTTCACAGTTATATATATATATATATATATATATATATATATATAGGTCATGTTTATATATATAAAGTTGTAAGCATATGATACTTGGTTTCACACAGGCTGTCAAATTGACCAACCTTAAAAATATATATACAAAAATTCTCGAAGGGATGTGGTCAACTGTTCTTTCTCCCTGGGTGAAATATGAAACGAATTCAAGCCTCCACAGTCTTACACTTAAAAACATTTCCGCTACTGTCCGTTTAAATGATATAAGTCCAACATACATAACAGACATTTTCGCTCTAGCTGCCATAACTTGGAACCTCCAACGAATGTGGTCTGCAGGCTTCCGAAGTCGTTTCTGCTCTTATTGTTTGATGCATTTTTAAAGTTTGTAATTAAATACATAAAACTAAAAAAAAAAATGCACGCACGCGCAAAATGTTTACATGAATTACAAAGTAGCGACATGATTTTTTTTTTTTTCAGTATCCTGCGCGACAACTTCCCGTGACGCGCTGAGGGCGTGCTTTGGTACGAGGAGGAACCAGGGCTGGAGGGCTGCTCCTCACGGCCCATGGAGTAAAGTGAGAGTAGGAGAATAGGAGGCGCCCGTCAGCAAGTAGCGCTTTTAATATAAACAAGGCGATCGATACCCAGAGAGTCTTTATAGTAGGTGTTGGACTGTCCGCGTTATAAACGTCAGGATGTGGATAAGCCCAGAGGAGGTGCTGCTTGCCAATGCTCTGTGGGTGAGCGAAAGAGCAAACCCCTTCTTCATTCTCCAACGCAGAAAGGGTCATGGCAAAGGAGGTGGCATCACTGGTATGTGTTTATGCATCGTAACCTTTATAAATTACTACCTTTGTATTTTGTTAATCAGTAGATGTGGTTATTCGGTTGGAAGAAGACTAGGTGTTTTGTTGACATGACTGCCATTAGGCTTCCTGGGCTAGCTGCTACATTTTAACATGAGTAAAGTCTGTGTTTATTCCAGACGGTCTGTAATGTAGCTGTAGCTGCAGCTACAGTTTTATAGTTAACGGGCTTTTCAATAGCCCGAGTAACTTGTACCTCTTAAAGACATCTGATGCAGGATATTTGGGTCCATGGCTAATAAAAAGAAGCATTTGTATGTAAATGATTGCACTAGACATGCATGATTCATTGCATGTAGTCATGAGATCAGGACGATGGAAGTTCTCTAGTAATCGCTAACTTGGTAAATCAGCAATGAGGAGACACGGAATAGAGAGAGAGTGCGGTTTCATTTTATTGTTTTTATCTGCGGATTAGATTTGCCACGTGGGTTTTTTTTTACCAAGTCACAATAATTTAGTAAAACATTTGTAACAACCCAAACTATAGGCTTTAATCCAGCGAGACATGATGCTGGAATTAACCATGCTTGGAGACGACTTGTATGTTCAGCACACCAACAATTTAGAATTTATGGTCGACAAAGGCTGGGGGGTGCATTTCATATGAAAGCATTTGTTATATTGTTCATAAGGTGGGGGAACGTTGGCTGAAATGAAGCAAGGCTGTCTTTGTCTTCGAATCATGTGATCTTAAAAAATGAGTCAGTTTTCTGGACATCTCTGTGAATGAAATGCCAATCTTAAGTAAAATGAATTGGATTATAAAAAGAGGGGGGCTGGGAATTATGCCATTTTCATTTGTAGCTGTTAAGACAGTGACAACTAGAAGTGTGAGGCTAGTTCTCCTAAGTATGTAAGAGGCAAGCAGACCGATATTATAATATATTTTGACACGGGTGCTGCTGTCAATAGCAATGAAGTCGTTATCACCAAGGGGTCATGTTTATGGATTTTAAGACATCAGAAACCGTGATGCAAATTTTATCGTAATGTGAATCAAAATTCACTTTGAAACGAAGTTCACAAGGAAAGAAATTATGAAAGAAATATCGAAATTTAATAGGCTAAGATGTTTTTTGAAATATGTATAATTCATGGAACAGCTGTCATCATGTACATTTTTAGGTATGTATCAGGCTGCTTTATAAAATCTTTCAGTGAAATCTGAATTGCCTATCGTGTGTGTGTGTGTGTGTGTGTGTGTGTGTGTGTTGTTCTTGTTCAGTCATGTATTAGGTGACACTAGGACAACCTTTTACTTCCTACTCTGAACAGAACAGTATCCATTTTCTGTAAATTGTCTAGCTTGATAGAGGGTCAAGAAACTGTAAATGTACCATGGTTTTTTGGTGTTTGTCGTGGAGTTTAAGAGGCCTTCATATACAGATAGGGTCCATGGGACTGGATATATCCAGGTGTGTCTAGAGAGGTTGTGTTCAATGGGCATGATGAACTGAAGTTGTCCAGTCTCCCAGAGGGTCAGAACCAGTGTAGCAGTAAGGCTACTTAATTAAATTGAAGTTTCGGAGAGGACCAGAACCGAGCTGAGTTTAGTAGAGCTGAACTGACGTCAGTTGATGAAAGAAGGGTCCAATCAACCCACAGCAGTGATGGGGGATGTTTATGTTGAAGGAACTTGGCATGGCTCAGATTTAAGCGTTTTAGAGACCTTTAGGGCACCTTGGATCCCTGACGTTTATCTGAATTTGTCCCTGAAATAACTAGACGGCTATATAGCTTCCAACTAATTTGAACATATGTCATATTTTTAAAAGTACACAAGGACTATTTTGATATTAGTTTGTGTTGATTTTGTCTCTATATGCACACGTTATATCCCACTGTACAAATGAAGTACCTCATCAGCTGCCACCAGTCATTGTCTTGTTACAAACAGTTTCTAATTCTGACACAAAGAAACTCAGTTTCTACATGTATTATATTTCTTGTGTATTGAGATTAGTGACCTGCAAACCATAGAGTTTTTATTTTTTTATTATTATTATTTTATTTTATTTTTTTTTACCAAAAATGGGGGGGAAATGTAGGCTTACTCTCAGGTGTTACATGTGGTCAGCTTGATAAGTGGCCAACTCTCCTTTCAGCTGTGCAGGCACACTGGTTTTCCAGATCTATTTCTTATCATCCTTTTGTACGGGATGCCTGTGAATAACAATGTGTGGTTTTTGTGTGTGTCCGTGTGTGTGTGTCCGTGTGTGTGTGTCCGTGTGTGTGTGTCCGTGTGTGTGTGTCCGTGTGTGTGTGTCCGTGTCTGCGTTCTTTTCTATTCCTGGTAAAGATTTTTTCTTCCTATGTGGTTGACATCTCTCTGCAAGAACTTGGTGATTGTGTTTCACAGGTGTAAGTGTGCGTGTGTGTGTGCGTGTGTTGTGTTAAAGCAGGAAAGCAAGACTCATGGTAACGTGCACGCACGCAGGTATGTGGTGTGTTTGACTCCACAGGTGGATGTAATGCCACACTGGATGTCCCTTGCCGAGAGTTTGGTACTGAAAGGCAGTTAGGTGTAGTAGAAGTGAAAAGCACTTTTGTGCCCATTCCTAGGCTTGCTGGTGGGCACCCTGGATGTGGTGCTGGACTCCAGTGCCCGCGTGGCCCCGTACCGCATCCTCCACCAAACAGGTGACTCCCAGATCTACTGGAACATCGCCTGTGGTGAGTCTGGTGCCCCGTTAGGTCTTACATTTTGGGTGTCTGTAGCACCATGTGTCTCTGCTAGTTAAAGAGGGTTTTGTTGTCATATCCATCTGAAATCTGAAAGGGCTGCAGACTGAGGAATGGAGATGTTTTTTCTTTGGCCCAGTAACATTTTTAACAGGTAGCACAAGGTTTCACTTCTAACAGCATTAAACAAATAGTGACATCAAGTAAATGGGGAGGAGCTGCACAGTGAAACATAATGCCGCCTTGCAGCCTTCAGATCTGAACAGTTTTTTTCATCCCTAAAGATACATATTATATTGTAACTATTTTGTGTCAGTTGTTTTTACCAGTTATGGTCCTTCATTAAATAGCATCATGTTGTCCCCCCTGTAGAGCTGTTGAACACCCTTTGAGCTGTCATACGTGACGTGTGGGGTGCAGACGTGGTCCCCTTAGCAGTCTTCCTCCGAGGCACACTGTAAACTCTCTGCTCCCCCTTCCCAGGTTCTTCTCGCAAGGAGATCACAGAGCACTGGGAGTGGCTGGAGGCCAACCTTCTGCAGACGCTGTCCATTTTTGACAATGAGGAGGACATCACCACCTTCGTCAAGGGAAAAATCCAGGTTGGCCTCAGTGTGGTCAGCTCTGGACTGGCACAGCTGATTATTGTGCAGTTAACCAGGGGTCGTTTAACACTGAAGTTCAGCTGCCTTGGCTGATCTGGGAGCGTTTGCCCGGCATGCTACGTGCTAAGCTAAGCGTGATGAGTGACAGCCAGGACAGAGGAGGTTGGAAGAGCTCTGCTCATGGATGTGTTGACATCAGCCATTGGGTTCATGAATGACATTGTCTGCCTGACAAATAGATGACTGCTAGAGCTACTGTGGACAGCACTGAGTTACAGTTGCCGGATGGGTATTGGATCAATACGTGAAAGGAAACCTCTGCTTTTCATCGTTAATAAGTGTGAGAGGGTTTTGCCTTGGGCTTCAGTTTGTTGGGTTTGGGTCCACTATAAAGAGGTGTTCAGTAAAACAGTATGGCAATAGTAGGGTTACAGAACATTGGGCAGCTTTAAATTAGATTTAGTGTCAGGAAGGGAATGTGAGGGAACTGTGCACTGTTATAGTGCAAGTAAATGAAAATCTCTGGATGAAAGTCTGAAATTGTCCTGAATGCTTGAAGGTTTTCAATATAAATAAGAGCTAGGATGGTACAATTGTGTCATGATATGATGTACATCATAAAAAAAAAGTTATTGTACAAAGCATTGACGTCATGATATTTTGTTGAGTGACTGAAATAAGTCTCAGTAACATGATTTGTACTAAGTTTTAGGTGTATGGCTAAAGAATACTGAGTGAGAACAAACACATTCTGATTTAAGTTGACTTTGAGCAACTGTGAGCAGAACACTAAACATGATTTAGTTAAAGTTAGTTTGTCAGCAGTATCTGGGCATAATATTGATTTGGTTTCTGTGACCAGATCACCACCCGTGTTCCATATGCAGCTGCTGAAACGTTGCTGAAACGTTGCTGAAACATTGTCGCTAAGAATTTGAGCCCGTAACCTAAGGACAGTGCAATAAGAAAAAGTCAGAAAAATTCATACAGATTCATTATCAGTTAACATATCTGAATCAAATTTTAATCGAATTACATTGACCGCATCACCAGCTGTGTTGCTTACGCGTGCACCTGAACACTGTCTGTTGCTAAAACGGTTAAATTCATCTAAGGGTAATGTGCTCAATTATACATTAACACCTTGCGTTTAAATTTAAAAATGTATGAATGACTTCACATCTGATGGTGTATCACCACATTAAAAAAAAAAAAAAAAAAAACACGTTCTTTAATTTCATACTAGTCATAATCCTGTGATTGGACCTGTGCTGATGAAACAATAGGATATGAATTAATCTATTTCCTCAGAACAAAGATAAGGGGAATAGCTTAACCAAGCTGAACATGTTCCTGCACATATGTGGAATATGTCTAATGTAACACTGCTTTGTGTTTTGCTTTTGTTTTGGTGTTTTGGTAGTACACCAGTAAGATTTGAGATTACTCACACATTTGAGTCATCATTAATGCATGTTAAATTGTTTTTCTGTGATTTCAGTGGAAAAGAAAACACGTGGTCTCATACAGTGATTCACCAGTGTGTTGAAGAAATGTCCCAAGGCCGAGTTTAGACCTTAAAGATTGCTGATCCTTAAAAATATTGTTTCAGTAATAATGTCTGGTTTCCTGTTTTTATTCATGCATTTTCACTTCCTGGTTATTCTCTCGAGTTATTTGGATAAAAGTATCGAGTTGTGGAGTTTGTCAAGAGTCAGGCTGTGAAAATTATTTTCATTTCTCTGTGTGGGTGACTAAAAGCATTTAAACTGTTAGTTTAAAATGTGGACCACGACGCCCAAAGTGTCTGTACTTGGTGTGTTCAGCTGTCGAGTCGCTAATGTTGGGCGGTCTTTAGTTTCATTGACTGTGTCAACACTGTCAGCTTGGTCTGGCGCTGACCACGAGATGGGGATAAGCTGAAATCTGTAGTCAGGCACACCCAGGATGACCCCCATCACTCTGTGTCTCCATGTTTGCCAGGGTATAATCGCAGAGGAGAACAAGGGCAAGCAGAGCGCAGAGGATGAGGACCCTGGAAAGTTCCGGGAGGCAGAGCTGAAGATGAGGAAGCTCTTCGGCATGCCAGATGAGGAGAAACTGGTGAATTATTACTCCTGCAGCTACTGGAAGGGCCGGGTTCCTCGCCAGGGTTGGGTCTATCTGAGCATCAATCACCTCTGCTTCTACTCTTTTTTGCTGGGCAAGGAAGGTGAGTTGGAGTAGGACTTCAGTGAGAGTCCTGCTGTGTAGCACACTGTGAATGCATAAGGTGCACGTGCCAGCCTTCTGGGAATGACCATGGAATAGTTGCTTCGGTTTTGAAATTAGCAAGAATTGGCAGTGGGTTGTCGGTTCAACACAGCACTTGTCTGTCATCAGTAAGAGTACATTACTGGACATTCTGATGTAAACCTAATGTTGCAAGCATATGAAATGTGTACTGAAGAAATACTGCAAGTAAAACACATTACACTTTAGAGAAGCCCTTCAAAAAAAAGAGAACTGTTGATTATATATTCAAAAGATGTGCTGCAAAGACGCATATCTTGAATTTAAATTTATGCCTAAATTGTCAGTCATGTACAGGCATGCTAACAGGCTAATTATCCTTTTTATGAATGTGCATGTTTAATTGGCAGTCATGTTTCATGGGCCATACTCTGGTTGTCTCATATGTTCACTTTAACAACTCTCATCCAAACTAGCAGTTTCCTTCCTAGTCAGCATGTCTGATGCTTTCTGTCTCCTCATGGTCATGTTTAACAGGTCTCAAACCTACTGGTCATATTTAATTTCTGGTTCCTGTTGGGCATGTCTGACAGCTTTCACATGCTTGTTACGCAGTGGGAATATTTTTGGGTGTTATTACTGTGGTGGACAGACCTAATTGCGATCTTCTTGTTGGTTGGTCTGCCATTATGGAAGATGGGAACATCTGATTCTTTGTGGTGGCATTTTCTGAGTAGATGTTCTTGACTGCATTTCCCTCTCTCTCTCTCTCTCTCTCTCTCTCTCTCTCTCCCCCCCCCCATATCTATATGTCTCTCACCTTCTTTCCTGGTTGGCATGTGGCCATTCCATAGTCACCCTGGTGGTGCAGTGGACAGATGTGACGCAGCTGGAGAAGAACGCCACACTGCTGTTCCCAGAGAGCATTCGGGTCAGCACGCGTGACACCGAGCACTACTTCTCCATGTTCCTCAACATCAGCGAGACCTTCAAGCTGATGGAGCAGCTGGCAAACATCGCGATGAGACAGCTGCTCGACAACGAGGGTTTTACCGCCGACCGCTCACTGCCCAAACCCTGCAAAACCCTCAAGAATGTCTCTGCGCTCAAGAGGTAATGCCCCTTCCGCTAGGCCACACTGTCCTGTTTTGCCAAATATGTTTTATCTCAAGATGTCTGGATAAATGCAGTCGATGTAATAACTGTAGAGGGGAATGCTTTTCCAGCGTGAAGCCCTACAGAGGATCTGGAAAGTAAAGTAACCTGTGCTTTAATTAACTGTCCATAGTGAACATTCTTTTCAATGCTTAGACAGCGAATAACATGTTCGTTCAATAAATGGACTCTTTAAGTCCTGGCCACTTAGAGAGTCTTTGGCAGTAATATCCAGGTCTGTTAATTAATCTTTACAAAAGAATGTCTTGTTTTTCTTCCTTAATCTTGAATTGAAATGTTTTTGAATTTTTGTTACCATGTGTATGGCTGTATTTTATTTGTAACTCATCTTATAGTAATTCATATTTCTTAAATGTGTTTAGTAGTATTAAAGTGTGTTGGTGTCCCCAGTGTTTAACCCTCAGTGAATCTTGAGTCCTTATCACCTCTCACATGGCCTGCTGCATCAAAGCGCCCTGTGCATTCATCTTACTACCTGCATACCTGCTTATTTCAGAGATTTGGACGCTAGGGCGAAAAACGAACGTTACCGAGCCATGTTCCGGCTGACCGCAGACGAAAAGCTGGACGGGCACACGGACTGCACACTGTGGACGCCGTTTGCCAAGATGCATGTCGTTGGCCAGATGTTCGTCTCCAACAATTACATCTGCTTCGCCAGCCGCGAGGAGGACTTGTGTCAGCTGATTATTCCGTTGAGAGAGGTGAGTGTCCTGTCCATTCACAATGTGCAAAGACAGGGCAGACTGCCTGACTGGCATGTCCACAACATATCTCACCTGTGGCTGCAAGGGCAGGTGGGTACACAGAGTCGCATGCATTTGCCTGTATTTCCACAGTAAATGAGTATGCCCATGGGTATATATACAAGTGCAGACATGCATAAGTGTCTGTTTTATTTTTTTGCTTGCTGTTCTGTTGCTAAATTCCTTGGTTTTTTTACCGTACAGGTGTCCATTGTGGAGAAGGCTGACAGTTCCAGTGTTCTTCCCAGCCCCCTGTCCATCAGTACCAAGAACAAGATGACTTTCCTGTTTGCTAACTTGAGGGACCGGGACTTCCTGGTGCAACGGATTTCTGACTTCCTACAGCGAACCCCTGATAGGGTTCGGAGCGACAGCAGAGACTTGTCTGTGAGTTATGGGTCCATTTTAAGCCCGTCCATCATCTTGTGTTCATATTGTCACTTTTAAAATGATTACTCTATATTGCACGTACCTAAACTGGCATCTTCAATTCTAAAGGAAACAATAATCAATAGTTTAATGGGGCAGTCCCAGTTGAGCGTGTGTGTGTGTGTGTGTGTGTGTGTGTGTGTGTGTGTGTGTGTGTGTGTGTGTGTGTGTGTGTGTGTGTGT
>JABJVR010029312.1:10990-28938 GCA_025773905.1 Chitala chitala
TGTTCAATAACTGATCAACCAGAAGAATATTGTTCTGGAATCAAAATTCAAGGAAGACAGATTTATGTTTATACAGAATGTCCTTGTTATTCCATAGAAAATATGTGTGAGGTGAGAAATTATGTTTAGATATGTGACCATGATAAAATGAGAAAGCATTATCGGGATCTTGTCAGTATTATCTTTTCACATAAAGAAGACATTTAAGCCACTAAGGTTAGATAAAATGTGGTGAGGACCAATGTTCCATATAAATTTTGTGTTTTTGAAAAATTGTATGATCCAATTAATCTTGAATGTGTTAGAATGGCCAAATATGAAATTTTATTTTTTATTTAATTATTTTAATAAGCAGAATTTCACGTCCGCATGTTGGCAGTTACCAGACATTGTCTCATTGTGCAACAAATAAATCAACTGCCCTGCCCACTTGGCTCTTTTGTGGGGTATTGAGCAAAATGCTATTACTGAACAATCTAAAACTAACCTGTCTTGTGTGCTCTCTCTCCTGCTGTGATACCCTCTTGCCAATCCTGCCCTGCAGACCTGCCCTGCAAACTTCCCAACCTCTGTCTTCATCCTGGACCAATTCTCAGGGCTATTTGACCTTGGATTATGCTAACTGATTTCCCCTTTGACTTGCCCATTACTTTTTTTGCAAGTAAATAAATATCTAACTCTGCCCAATGGGATACTGCCTCTGTGTTCTCATTACAGAATGTTACACAGAATCTGTGCATTCCTTTATTGCCATAAGCTTGCATTTGTTAATGTTCACATAGAGACCTGATGCCTTGGAGAACTCTGCAATAGTTTTAATGAAAACAGTAATTTGACTCTTAGCCTTTAGAAAGAGGGCTGTATCATTTGCTAGTTAAGTAATAATTAGTTCTCTATTCATAACAGAAATACCTGTCACAGCATTAGATTTAACATAAGTGAGAAGTTGAGCAACCAGTGAAAACAGGTCTGGGGAGGCAGGACAGCCTTGTCTAATTCCCCGAAGAATGTTAACCTTGGCGAAGTTCATTTTATTAGTATGATAGAGCTGTTACTATTCTTGTATAGTGTCTTAACAGCAGGAGAAGAGTAACCAACAAACCAAATTTATTTAAGGTTTGGAAAATAAACAGATGTTCTATCATATTGAATTGCTTATAGAAGCCTAAAAATGTCAAATACTACTTATTTTGTTTGTGATATTTCTATTTTTCATAAAGCCTGATTGCGTTTACTCAATGATTGAGTTCAATACCCCTTTCGGTCTTTTAGCAATAATAAATTCTGGTGTTTTATAGTAATTATTCAACAGACATATTGCATGTCAGTTATCAGCAAATAGAAAATCTTTGTTAAATTTGGAATTAGAGTGTGGGAGGCAGGCATCCATTGCTTTTAGCATTACATTTTTCCAAATTAAAAAATGTGAGTTTTGCTCCTCCTTCTATTTTTTTTTCTTGATCTGATAAATGCATCTTTAACTCTTTGTTTATATAGTTCATCTAATTTTATTTTAGGCCAATTAATTAACTTTTCTAGAAGACAGTTTGGATATTTTTGGATAGACTCCAAAAAAATTTTGCAATAATATTAGTGTCTTTAACAGCTTTAGCCTTGAGACTACTAAATTTCCATAAATATTTGCCTCCGTCAAATTGTAGTCTTTGCTAGTTGGTGCCAAACGCTTTCTTTTTCATAAGTTTATTCCAAAATGGTCTTATGGTCAGTAAGATGTGTGGGCAAAATTTCAACAACAATATTGTCTTTATTGACTCCATCCAAAATTAATCAAAAGTCCAGTATAGTTTGGATAGAATCTCTTTTATTAATTCATGTAAATAATTATTCTTGGGTAACTTTGCTCTCCAAATATATATATATAAGGTTGACATTCATCATACATGTGTAACATTTGTGTCAATCAGGCAGGAAAGGTGAGGTCGAATGTGCAAAGAGGGGGGCATTAATGTGGGGCAAAACAGGGTACAAACAGGGTACAAACATAGGGCTAAAGGGGTCACAAAGGATAGGTTACAAACAACAGGATCACAGCTACAGCAAGTCCACAATGTAACACCTACAATAACCAGCCAAGAACTAACAAAGCAGGGAAGTAAAAAGGCACACTAATATGGTACAATGAGACAAGGCTGGTAAATGATCATGAGGGGATAATCAGTTGGAAAGGACAGGAGGAAGGGTGAAATCTAAGGGATAGAGGGAACATGATAGGCAGGGCATTACAACATGTTTGAAGGGTGGAGTTATTTGTGTTCAGTCTCCTGGGGAAACATTTGCAATTTATGCCATCTAAGACAATATTAAAATCCCCTTTTAATAATACAGTAGCACTTGGAAATGTATCTAACCAATAAGCTTATTTTCTGTTTAATGTAAGAGATAATCAATTTCTAAATTGTTATTGAGTCAATTAACATTTGTACATACAAAGACTGACTTATTGTACCTAGTTACTTGACAAATGAAATGTCCAACTGCATCTCAATCTGCATGCAAAATATTTCCACTGAATCTATTTTTTAAGATAATCACACCATGTCAATGTTCAGAGCCATGAGAAAGCCATACAGCATTACCCTATTGAGACATCCAAAAATGGATATTATTGCAAACAGAGTGAGATTCTTGGAAGAAACAAAAATCTGTTCAAAATTTCTCTGCAAAGAGAAATAAGATTTTCTTTTAACAACATTGTGTAACCCCCTAGCACTGAGTGAAATGGGAAATAACAAAACAAGAACAATGGACTAATTAAGTAAAACCTTCCATCAAGAAGTTTGTTAAAATGATGAATAATAAGATCAGCATCCAAGTGCAACTAAGAACTGTCCAATTAAAGAAATAGATTGTGTATGTTTTTTAACCCTTTATCTGTAAGCCAGGATAATTATGCATAGAAAGGTTAACGTAAATAGTTTATCTCCTTCACAGTTAGCTGTTGCTTATAGATTGACTTTGTTCAAAATAATTGTATAAAGTTATATACACTGCCCAAAGAAATTAAAGGAACACTTTGAACACTTTCAAAACACGTCAGATCTCAATGGGAACAATGGGAAAAATAATCATGCTGGATATCTATGCTGATATGGACTGGGTAATGTGTTAGGAACAAAAGGATGCCACATCATTTGAAGGAAATGAAAATGATAAACCTATAGAGGGCTGAATTCAAAGACACCCCAAAAATCTAAGTTAAAAAAATTAAGTCCATTTTTCTGAAATTTCACTGCAGCAAATCAAAATGGCACTTAGTAGTTTGTATGGCCCCTAAATGGAGTCAATTCCTTCATTCCCCAGGAATTGCCTGCATACTCTCGTCACATGAGGCTGGGCATTGTCATGCACCAGGAGGAACCCAGGACCCACTGCACCAGCACAGGGTCTGACAATGGGTCCAAGGATTTCATCTTGATACTTAACGGCAGTCAGGGTGCCATTGTCTAGCCTGTAGCAGTCTGTGTGTCCCTCCATGGATATGCTTCCCGGCCCATCACTGACCTGCCAATTCTGGTGTTCTCTGGCAAATGCCCATCGAGCTCCACATGGTCCACTAGAGGATGTCGGGCCCTCAGGCCACCCTCATGAAGTCTGTTGGAGATCTTTTGGTCAGAGACATTCACACCAGTGGTCTGCTGGAGGTTATTTTGTATGGCTCTGGCAGTGCTCATCCTGTTTCTCCTTGTACAAAGGTGCAGATACTGGTCCTGCTGATGAGTTAAGGACCTTATACGGCCCTGTATAGCTATGCTAGAGTAACTGCCTGTCTCCTTGAATCTCCTCCATGTTCTTGAGACTTTATTGGGAGACACAGCAAACCTTCTGGCAATAGCACGTATTGATGGGCCATCCTGGAGGAGTTGGACTGCCTGTGCAACCTCTGTAGGGTCCAGGTATCATCTCCTGCTACCGGTAGTGACACTGACCCTAGCCAAATGCAAAATCTGTAAAAGACAGTCAGAAAAGATGAGGAGGGAAAAATGTGAGTGGCCCCTAAAACCATTCTTGTTTTGAGGGTCATCTCATTGTTGCCCTTCTAGTGCAACTGTTGTTAATTTCATTAACACCAAAACAGCTGAAACTGATTAACCACCCCCCTCAGATATTTAACCAACTAGATCAATATCCCAGACGTTTAACTGACTTGATGTTATACTCTGATTAAAAAGCGTTCCTTTAATTTTTTGAGCAGTGATTATATATTTCACACAAACATTTAAATTTTAGATTTAGTGCTGTTTAGACATAAGCAGATTATCTAAAATCAAGGCAATGTTCCCTGGAAAGTATGCACATATCAGGAGGGTTGAGCTGAAAACAATTGACTGAGATGATGCAAAAATCATTATAATCCTTATATTGTTATAAGACCAGTTACAGAAGTTATTCAACCCAAGGAATGATGTAGACATTAAAGTTCCGTATTCATAAGGACCTCACAAAGGTCAGGTGGGAAGCATGCTGCCTCTAAGCCATTTATTTCCATGTTTTTTGTTATTAACCATTTCATGACAAAATGTAGTTTTTAGCTAAAGTAAAAACATGTTTTGTTAAAATCTGTTGGGTTATTTGTTTGTTTTTGCACAGGTTCATATGTTACTGAAGAACTTTCATGTAATTTTTAAACAGTTGAAGAATTATATGTTATTTCCAGTATGTGCATGTTTGTAAAACATACATTTTGTCTGCATTGTCCATGCGGTGACAATGCATTTGTTGTGTAATGCTTTACACCATCTTGTAAGGGAACCTACTCATGTTTGGAAGGGCTAGACATTTAGGGTTTGACAGGTATGTAAACACACTTTGTCTCCAGCAGTATAACTGTATGATTCCTATCTCCATGACTCATTGTGGTTTTTGTTGTAAACAGTCATGGACCTGGAATCAAGCAACACTGCTCAAAATCTGTATTTCTTGGTGAAGCTGGTTTCACTCTAAGGTCAGAAAACATGTATGAAATGTCAGTGGGCACTAAGGAACAGTAGATGTCTCAACTCAGCAAAAGGGAGAATATGATGTGTTCAGCTATATCAGAGAATGGTGGGATTCCTTTACAAACCACTGGGCTTTACAACACCCAGCAAACAGCAAACCATTTTGGACATGCTCTATGCAAACGTCAATCAAAAAAAAAAAAAAAAAAGGTGACAAATGACTTGCTGATAAATGATTTGATGCCTTATGACTGACTGTCCTTTCTACTGTATGTACAATAGTTGCAGTTTGTGAAGACATAACATAAGATCTAGTAGGGGTGGGTATGACATTGGAGAAAAATGTTCCCATGTTGCATTGTAACAGAGAATATGTGTGAATGAAAATAAGTAGCCAGACAAATGAGTGACAGGAGGTCTGAGGTGAACTGACTATGCATAGCTGCCACTTTACTTTTACAGTATTGTCTATTGTAATGCTTTTTCCTCTTGTAGTGATGTCAGAGATCATTATTCAGATAAAAATATCATGTATCCACTACTTCCCAATTCTTGGATCATTTGCAGTGGGGAAATAGCTCTCAGACTCCACTGACAATGCGCACTGGTGATGGGAATCAGAGTCGTCAGATGTTCATTTTTTCTCTCTTCCATGTAGTCTGTCTGTGTTTGAAATATATCACAGGCTCCACTTTCAGCTGTTTCTGCCCAAGAATTTTATTTTCTTTTAAATTCAAACACTTTATCTGCCATTTTAAACTGTTGTTATTTTGCCATGGAGGGACAAATTGAGTTTATTCATATGAAAAAAATGTCACACAAGTAGACCAGTTTTGCCATCCATTCAGCATCATTAAAAGTGGTCGACCAATGGAGATTTCTTCTTGTAAAGAAACACTTGCAGGGAACAGTGAAGGTCAAGCATCCTTTTTAGCACCTTTCCCCGGACAGCCATTGTGTGAAACAGAAGTTGTTTAGTCTACATCCATAGTGTCACAAAGTTGTTCAAATAAACCTGTGTTGAGTGCATGTGCTTTGACATAATTGATCATTTCGACTGCATCATTCATCACCTGCTTAAGCTCCTGTCACAGTTGCTTACTTGCCAACATTTCATGATGAATTTCTCAGTGAGGGCCACAACACTTTTTACACTGGTACTGATCCCAGATAAGTAGCCTGTCATTGCTGCTGTACCAGCAGTGCACACATTGACACAATGGGTCCAGCAATGCTTACAGGACGTGTGTTCATCCAAGGTCTTTAAATATTTAGTCACCTGTAATCCTTATTGGCCAGATTAAGACAGTATAAATCCTCTTGTATATCATCTGATGAATAGATGTATCACATGAAGACAAGTGAAAATGCACCATTTTCCACATCTGTCTAGCATCTTAGAGGATAGTTTAAAGTCTTTTAAGTGCCTAAGATGGTAAAAATGCTGATAAGTCTTCTTTACCACTGTGTGACAGAATCATGATAGGTCATGTGCGAAGTGACCACCTAAGTACCAGAAACGGTTTACTCTTTCTACAGGGGTCCCATTAATTTTTATGTGTTGGAAGCGCCTCCTCTGCCTCATTCTGATGTACATTATCCACTACTTTCTGTTGTTCACGTTCAGTTCTCTAGTCTTACAATCTCCTCCAAGTAGGCCTTCTCATTGTTGTCAGATATCTGGCCCACCACAACAGTGGCATCAGTATACTTGACAACGGCATGGAGTCGAAAGTGGCCAAGCAGTCAGGAGCGTACAATGAGTGCCTCAGGGTGCTCGGCACACAATCCACTCCAGTGCTGAGTATGAGCAAGAGTGAAACAGGCTTTGTGGCTCAATGGGTAGAAAATCAGGCAGAGATGCAGAAGTTTCTTGGTTTGAATACCAGCCGATCTGCCAAGTGTATTTTTGAAACTCTCAATGCTAGCTCCCTGGGCCCTGAATATGGCTGCTCACTGCTTCCCCAAGGGGGATGAGTTAAATGCAGAGAAAAAAATTAATTGGCACATGTATATGTGCTCAGTGACAATAGAAGCTGCTTCTTCTTCTCGCCACCTTTGCTGCTTGTGGTTGGTCTGTCTGTCAGGAAGTTGGAGATCCACTGACACAGGTTAAGTCCCATGTCCTCCAACTTGGTGGGAATTTTGGAGGGAATGATAGTGTTAAATCCTGATCTGTAGTCAAAAAACAGCACTTTAATACAATTTTCCTTCCTGATGTCCAGATTGGTCAGGGCTGTATGTAGAGTGTGTGATGGCCTCATCAGTAGAATGATTGTGACGGTATGTAAATTGTAATGGTTCCAGGGTGTCAGGTACTGAAGAGGTGATGAGTGCTCTGATCAGCTTTTCAAAGCCCTTCATAACAATTGAGGTCAGGGCTATAGGGTGATAGTCATAAATTCAGGCAACCTGGGGTTTCTTTGTACAGAAAAGATAACGGACTGTTTAAAGCATGTGGCACCTGCTCTCTGTTCCAGTCAGAGGTTGAATATGTCAGTGAACAGCAGTGAGAGCTGATTAGCACATGCTCTAAGGACCTCATCTGAGATGCCGTCTGGTCCAGCTGCCTTTCTGGTGTTCAGTCTCCTGAAACCCCCCGACATCATGCTTAGAGATGATGAAGGCATTTTCCACTCTGACACTGTGGACATACATGCTGCCATTAGCACTGGTAGTGCTGTGAGCTCTGTTAGCTGCGACTTTTGAAGTGAATGTAAAGGTGTTCAGCTCATCCACCAGTTATGTCTGCTCTTACCACCCATACAGTCACGTTGTATCCTGTACCACTGTGTGTAATTTGTAGACACAGCCCTTTACTGATCCATGTTCTTGGTGGTCTGGACACCTCATTACAGGCTGTGGTGTGAGATGTTAGAGCACAGTGGACTGCTTTATCTACCCACGGCTTCTGGTTGGGAAACATTCTGAATTTTTTATTTTTTTTAACTACCTCATCTTCCACAGGACTTGCTTCTCACTCCCCCCCTCAAGGAGCACTTAAGTTAAAAAATTAGGAGTGCATAAAAAATTTAGGGGCATGATGAAAATTTGTTAAATGTGTTTTGCCTCAATCAAGGGATATGAGAAGACATGCAGGCTATTTTTGCTAGAATTCTCCTTATGACCTTATGATTCTGTGCAGAGAATCCTCTGTCACACTGTGCTACAGAGATGGGCAGAATTAACATCAGTTCTACAAGGTGAAGTATATTCTGCAAAACAGTAACAGCTGGACCGAGTAGTCTGTCAACTTCCAGCAGCACTCATTTATATTTATAGAAGCTGACATCACTACCTTGCAGTCAGGCTTGTATGCTCCTTGGTGGACAACATGTGCCACAAGCTACAGTAGAGCTTAACTTCAAAAAGGGTGTCTGAAAGTGTCTTCACACTTTGTCATTCCTAGTCTTCATGAATTTAAGATTGCATTAACTAAATATATCTGAAATTGTTAATCTCTACTTTACACTGATCAGCTATAACATTATGACCTAATATTAAATAGGTTCCCCTTTTTGCTGCCAAAACAGCCCTGACCCATCAAAGCATGGACTCCACTACACCTCTGAAGGTATGCTGTGGTATCTGGCATGAAGTTGTTGGTAACAGATCCTTTAAATCCTGTAAATTGTGAGGTGGGGCCTCCATGGATCAGACTTGTTTTTCCATCAAATCCCACAGATGCTCATCTGGATTGAGATCTAAAGAATTTGGAGACCAAGGCAACACCTTTATGACCTGGCATTTGAATAGAGACAAAGTGAAAAAAATTATAGATGCTATACAGAACACAGTTTTCACTGACTGCATGTATTAATGAAATTACACATACCTGTAACTTTAATGCAATAGTTAGTCAGACATTAAACAAAGTAGCTCCACTAAAAGTTAAATCAGTTAGAACCACCAGGTGCACTCAGTGGTTTAATGAGCATATGTGGAGTCTAAAACAAGAATTCTGTAAATTAGAGTGGAAGTTTACACGTCTTGAGATATTTCAGTTGGTGTGGTCCAACAGTCTGAGACAATACAAAAAGGCTCTATATTGCTCACCTTCAGAATACTACTCTAAGCTTATTAATGACAACAAACATAACCCCTGTTTCCTACTTAAAACATTACCTAATTTAACCTCTAAAGATGTACCTACACTGTCTTCTAGTATTAGTAATGACAACTTTATTACCTTTTTTAATAATAAAATCAACAACATTAAACTCAGACTATCCTCCAATATACAACCTCCAAATCCACCAACAACATTAATAGCAAATTCTTTTAGTGTTTTCACCAACTGATGTGTTAGACCTTAAAAACTTAATAACTAATACTGATTCCACACCTGTCTGCTAGACCCCATTCCAACATAAAGATTAAAGATTCAACAGAAATTTTACTAGGACTTTTAGCGAATCTTATGGCTGCTTCTCTGGCTTTAGGTGCCATTCCCAACTCATTTAAAGTAGCATTTTTAGGCCACTGTTTAAAGAACCTAATCTGGATCCAGAAGTAATTAGTAACTATAGACCTATTTCAAATGTCCCTTTTCTGTACAAGATTCTGGAAAAAATTGTTGCAATGCAGCTGCAAGTTCACTTGGAAACTAACAGTTTATTGGATAAGTTTCAGTCTGGCTTCTGACAAGGGCACAGCACAGAAACAGCCTTGACTAGGGTTGTAAATGAAATTGTGATTTCATCTGATGCAGGGAACATGACAGCTCTTGTTCTATTAGATCTTAGTGCTGCATTTGATACAGTTGATCACTATATTTTGTTGTGAAGTATGTATTTATTTTGACCTAGCTAGGCAAACTTTCTGGAGCACTCTAGATTACAAAAGTATTAGCAGTTCTGGCAGACATTGTGGATCACCTAGCCATAATCCAAAGCAAACACGCTGTCAAGTTTATCTGTATTAGGGAGAGGCCATATACAGCTAGGAGGACCAAACATCCATTAGAAAGAACAAAGGTAGGAGATGAGGGTGGACTTGGTGAGGAAGTTGGAGTTTCTTCCTATTGGCCAAACATCCCTAAGGCTTGACACTGTCATGAGCAGGCAAAAAAGTTTAAATTGGTAGAACTAACTTTCCTACAGGAGGTGGAGTGTGATGACTCCACTGAAAGGAAAGTGACCAAGTACCACGACCTTGTCCAAGAATGCAACGAGGAAGTGTGGCAAGGATGGCTGTTTCCAGGCATAGTTGGTTGGAAAAGATTCCTAGCACAGTCCATGTGGTCAGTGCTTACTGAACTGAACCCATCAAGTTTGCTGCATGGTATGAGTCAGCTCACAGCCCAGTACTTGTCTGTGGACCACAGTTTGGGAAACTATGCTTTAGTGTACTACATGCTATAGTGTACAGTATAGGTGATGCCTTGCAAGGTAAAAGTGGTAACATTGCTATATTTTTGTCTTTGACATAACATCTGTTTGTTAATGAAAGACTGTCTGTGTCAGTGAGAAGGTGAGGAACAAAACACCATGAATGCTGTTCATTATTATATATATGTCTACATGCGTAAGCATTTTGATTTAAGATTTGGACTTTCTTAAGTGTACTTTCATTTTGGTGGTACTGACTAATTGTTTGATGGAATTATTTGGTTTTGAGACACAAATTAAATGTTTTGGGTGAGTGATGGCCTTTTGTTGTTTAACTGAAGTGTTTTTCTTATCATAACCATGTTAACCATGTTCTCACAGTGGTGATAATGTGCCAAAACTATTGAAGAAAAAAGAAAAAGAACGATTGAAATGCCTACTTTTGTTTGCTTGTAATTTAGTTTCAGTAGTAACACTGTACAAAAAATAAATAATCAACAAGCAAGTTTATTTAAAGGGATGTAAAAAAAATATTAATTATTATCTTAACAATTACAGGGTGTTCCAATCAAATGCTTTATTAACTTATAACTGTTGTTCATCTGCTATTTTGTAATATACTTTCAGTATTATAGTTTATATCACTGTTGCAAGGCCTTGTTTCATATAATTAGTCTGCAAATTGGACAAGTGAAGACAATTAAAATACTTTTTCATAAAGAATCATCAATATTAAATCAAGGGACATGAACATTTACGTATTTTCAGGAATTTCAGTCTATATCATTATGAATCAGATTATGTATAAATATCACATTTGAATTTCTGTCACTTTGTTTTCTCATAGGTTGCAAATTTATATGTTTGAAAGAATAAAAATAAATCCCCTCTTTCTGGTATATCAAAAAACTTCAACCTGAAAATTATATTGCAGATTTTTATGCCGTTTCTGTCCTCATCAAAGATATATACAGTAGCACAAAATGTAATTATGAAGAGCATCATAGTGCCAGCATACATTTCAATTTCAATTTATTTTTTATGGTACCTTTTGCAAAATAGTTGCCTCAAAGCGCCTTGCAGGTATTGAAAACAAATTACAGTTATTAGAAATTAATTACAGTTATTGAAATAGAAGGTAAAATTAAAGCCAGGTGACAGCAAAGGAGGGGAGCAAAAAACTACACAGTTTGAAGAAAATAAATTTATCTAATTCTGAGTATTCAGTCATATACCATTTGTAGGAGTACATCTCTACAAGCTTGCAAGGTCCCATTGGGACAGACTTGCATGTGTGTCTAATTCATTAATTCAGTTTTATTGACTACTTGGTACTTAATGAGACACCCACACTGTTAAATGCATCATACTCCACCTTGCCACAGTTAACAACAAGGCACTATGGCAGTCAATTCAGGAAATTTGACTATATCTTTCATTGCCTTTGCCTTCATTCAACAAGTGTTTCTTTGTCAAACTTTAGTTTCTGAAATTAGTGCTGCTAATTCACCAGCACACTTACAACCCTTGTCCTTTTATCTATTCTGCCTGTTTCTTTGTTTTGGCCTTGGCCATTGAGCATTTTGTTCTTGTGCACCTATGAAAATAATACTTTGTCTTATGTCAACCTCCATGACTGTCCACAGCCCTGCCTTGTGACACACATATCAGGGAGTTCAGGAATATCACCTTGTCTGAGTTGTATATCTTCAATGCTGAGAAAAAAAAGCAATTCTGGACACAAAGCAGAAAGAGGAGGTCAAAGATTCACAAATCCTAAACACACACTGTCCTGGAAGTTGGGGCAAGACTCAAAGTGCTGATAATGAGGGTTGAGGTGGTTACATGGAACATTTTCTATTTAAAACCGGAATCTTCAGGGTTTATAGACATCATTTAGTTACCAGTTGATCATGTTGACGACGTTCCCCCATGACACCAGACGCTACATAAGAACACAGAAGGCAGCACAAAAAACTACTAATAGAATATGCAAGGTGCAAGAAGACAACCAGTAGTATTAACATAATTAACTACTGCTAGACTATGTAGTGCAAACAACAAAACTAGTGCGAAAAAAGAAGATGTAGACATAACACTGATAGCAGTTCCGACCACACACAGTTCAATGCAAAGTACAGGGTTGACTGTGCTGTGTTTGATAAGAAAAAATTGCAGCAAGGCAGTGTTGGTGTGTGTGTGTGTGTGTGTGAGACATCGGTCCAGCCCCTGAGAATCGAGGAGTCTTATTGCTTGGGGAAAAAGGCTGTTACACTAACTGGCCCAGATGCTGTGGTGCCTTTTGGCAGACAGCAGCACACTCAACACTTTGTGTGATGGGTGCACTGAAAAAACCAACTGGTATAAAATCCTTGTAAAAATTGCACAAGTATTTTTAAAATAAATTTTACTGCATTAACATTAAGTTCATCCAACTTGCCAATATTGAGTAAAAATTACTTAACACTACACTTAACATTTGTGAAGATATATTTGTGAGTATTATTTAATTATATTTAAATGAAAGTTATGTTTAGTTTAACAATTTAATTAAAATCAGTTACAAATCAGGAATGTCACAGTCATACAAATTTTAAGTACATTTTACTTCTGCTGTTTAGTTACTTTTATGAAAGAAACAAGTACAGTCAGTCAGTCATTGTCGTAACCGCTTACTGCCGGCGAGGGTTGCGGGGAAGCCTGGAGCCCATCCCAGAGCACATAGGGTGCTGGGCAGGGGACACCCAGGGCGGGGCAGAAATAAGTACAATATATTTATTATTTTTCATAATTTGATATTTTCAGTCACTTAGTTGTATTGTTATTCTCTTCAGTAAAATCATATGAATGTTGTTCATTTCCTTTAGATGAATGTCGCCTGATAAATAATCTATATACACTGAGATTTTCACACAACTAAATATGATACATTTTATGATAGTTTATTTTTAACACAATCAACTCAACTTCATTACATGACCTTGTAAAGTCTGCAAACAAATATTTAAAGGCATTTTGTAAAACTGAATTTAAGAACAAACATAACTCTGAGGACTGAAGACCAGAAATGACAGAAATAAAATTTTAAACAGCCTGGTGTAACAATGGCATGACTGGCATCAAAGTATGATTAATTGCTCTCTCCAGTCGCTTCAGTTCTGTAAACGAATATAATCACTAACTGCATGAAGTTATTATGCAATGCTGTTGAAACCATTTTGATGCAGGAGGCATAAAATACAAAGGGGCATAAAACCTTGGGTTCTGAGCTGCCACACACCATGCTACAACATGAGGTTTTAACCTGTTAAGAGCTAGGTAGTATTGACAGGACCAACCAAATTTATATATACATCATCTCTAGAATTAGCAAAATATCAGACAATGGCTCAAGTTTTTGCTTAAACACTCATGCTATATTGCCAAAAGTATTGGGACACCTGCCTTTACATGCACATGTACTTTCATGGCATCCCAATCTTAGTCCGTAGGGTTCAATATTGAGTTGGCCTTTGCAGCTATAACAGCTTCAACTCTTCTGGGAAGGCTGTCCACAAGGTTTATGGGAATGTTTGACCATTCTTCCAGAAGTGCATTTGTGAAGTCAGGCACTGATGTTGGATGAGAAGGCCTGGCTCACAGTCTTAACTCTAATTCATCCCAAAGGTGTTCTATTGGGTTGAGGTCAGGACTGTGTGCAGGCCAGTCAAGTTCCTCCACCCCAAACTTGCTCATCCATGTCTTTATGGACCTTGCTTTGTGCTCTGGTGCGTAGTCATGTTGGAACAAGAAGGAGCCATCCCCAAACTGTTACCATAAAGTTGGGAGCATAAAATTGTCCAAAATCTTTTGGCATGCTGACGCCTTAAGAGTTCCCTTCACTGGAACTAAGGGGCCAAGCCCAAGCCCTGAAAAACAGCCCACACCATAATCCCCCTCCACCAAACTTTACACTTGGCACAATGCAATAAGGCAAGTACCATTCTACATACTATGTAGAACTTAATACAGACAGAATATCAGACTACACAAAGTAGACGCCTGAAACCTTCTTACGAGAAGTTCCATAAGGATTACATATTTCAAAACCCTCACAGTAAAGTAGAAGTGATAGTTCCAACTCCTCTCCAAATTAAAATTTGTTTTCCTTGAAGTGGGAACCATCAAAAAAAAAACTGTTATACTGACATGAAGAACCACAAGGTCTTGCTTTCTATAACACCTTTTCCAGAATGTCACTATTTTTTAAATTTTGTGACAAGGATTTCAAAATTGGTACATATTGAAATGTGTTTCCATTTCTCCCATCAATGTGTTTGATAATGGGTGCAAAACAAGCAATAAATTGAAGATCCTCTACAATCTTGTTTATGCATCTACTAGGCACATTAAATATGCAGTCCAATTTAAGTAATAAAGAACCAAGGTTATCAACAATGACAGTAACTAAATTTTCATCCTCTTTGACAAATATTTAATCAGAATCGACCTCACATTCATCTTCCAAAAAACTAAAATCTTCTGTTGCCTGATTTGAACATGTGTGAAATAAAGTGTTTAAAATTTTTAACACAGTCAGGATTCTACTTCCTACTTTTACCTGAAATAAAAGTTAAATATGTATCACTACTGTAGTTACAATCTGTAAAAACACAGTGAACAGTTGAGTGCTTTTTCAGATGCACTTCAAGGTCTTCAAAAATCCATGTTAAATATAGACATGAAAACGAAACTATTTGTGGATGATCTCTACACAGATGTGTGCAAAGTGCAGCCCAACGTTTAAAAAAGCAGTGATAATCTGAGAACATGCATGGAATTGATCAGTGTTTGAATCTGTAATGTATTAGGAGCTGTAATCACTTTGATGTACTTAAATTGCAATTTTTGCATTCCCTTCTCATAACATAGGAGGCCTGCTCTTTCTCCATGATGACACCAGCATTGAAACCCATCAATCTGTCCTGTGTAGTGTTCAACTGTCCACTAAGCTGGCTCGTCCTTACAGTAATGTCGGCCTGAAAATGAACACACACAATTTATGATATTAAACCGATAATTAATCTAAACCATTTGCCACAATTTATATTACATTATCCAGTGAAGAATATGGAACAAAAAAAAAAGATTATATCATTCAAATAGTTAAGAGTTCTGTTTGCCTGAAATTAATGCCCAAAATGTGATGGGGCAATTCACTGCTGTAATCTGACTCCTGTTGACAAAAACACATGGTCATTCGACTTGACAAAAATATTAAACTTTTACACTGAGAGCTGTCATTACCTGGTTGGTACCACGTATCCGGCTTGTTCTATGCATGTGTGAGAAGCAACCACTTCTTGTCTTGGCAAAATAAAAGACATACTAAGAAATAATCTTTTTTATTTTAATTGCACTTCTAAAAACAAATTTACAACTTATAGTTTAATTGTACATATTTATTTACCTTTACTGATAGAGTGAACATTGAACTACAGTGCAATGTGAGAACTACATCAGCAAACATTTTGTATATCAATAGTAATTACAGAGTTGTCTGAGATAGTAGAAGAAAAAAATTAACCACGAGAGACAAAGGTGATTACATAATAAATTAATAATTTATAAAAATTAAACTTAAAAGATAAAGAAAATGGAGTGAGAGGCCAGAAGAATTATTTTATACATTCAGGCAGGAGTCAGTTTAACTAGTCTAATATTTTTACTTTGCTAATGTGACATTCAGGTAAAGTACAAATGTGAATGGTCTCATTTGTCCATTCTGGGCCACTGTAAAAATGTGACGGTTCAACATGGCAAGCTAACATTAACTTACATGTGTTACGGCCCCCTGTGGTCCCCCCTTCAGGCTTCACTCTGTTAGTACATGGGCAGGGTTGAGTCTGGGGAGGGGTAGTAGATTAACAATGATTTGGAACACCTGTCAGTGGGGTTACGAACCAATATTAGGACCACATTTCACCTTGGGAATGGTAGAGGGCACAAGAGAAGCACATTGGCAGCACCGGGCACTTATTTAATTCTGATTTAAGTTAATTACCCTCATTTCATTCCTGTTTTCTTTCTCTAAATATATGTTGTCTTTGTTATCCCTCGAAATCCTGTTCCTGGTACCCTTCAGTCTTTTCTTCATTATGTCATTATTCCCTAGACATCATATATTTGATTTAATAAAGTATACTCTTTTAAAAACGGAATCTGGTTGTTGTGTCCGTCTTTTTATGTGCGGTCCTGAATGAGCCGTAACACATGGAAAAGGAGTGGCCAATGTATTTAAGCATATTCATTATTCCATGTTAAATAAAACATTTCTACAAATAAAACCACTATATACTACAATACTACATACTGGTCCTGAGGTAAACTGCTTCCATTTTGTTACTGAAAGCTGTATCATATCTTTAAGATGACTGGTCGGGCCTTACTAGCACAGCAACAAGATGGCTGACAATAATGTTCACATTAATGTTATGTTATTCCAAATGTTGCCTAATGTGCTGAATAACTTCAACAGATTAGTTGTAGGGCAATTTTTTGCAGATAGCTTAACGTACCTAATTCAAAACTTAATTTGTGATAAATTGTGTTATCCCAACAGAATGACTTTTCCTCCAGGAACAAAACATTATTAACTTAACATTTCATCTTGCTTTTGACTTCTTAACATCATCTCTTTGGCTTTTTTTATGCATTTAACATTAGTGTTAAGATACCAGTAATTTTTTAGGAATGGAATTAATAACGTTAACGGAGATTTGCTTCAGTTAAATGAGGACACAATATTATTACACATATAAAAACCTGAAACAGAAAAGCAATAACATACAAGACATGACATAAACCTGCCTTGCCGCAGCACCTCTATCTAAATTAACAACTCCGTTTGCCTTAGCCTATCATGGGAACTCTGTGTTATTTCACAATGCATGCAATTTCAGAATAAATTTTACTTAGTATTTCTTGGTTTATGCCCAGTGATAACAAGTACTTTAAATAGACACTAAACATTTATTTATAAACCTACTTTATAAAAGGTATTAACAGAAGGAAAATGCACTCCTCTGGAGAAAAGTGAAAGGTGTTTAGAGAGAGTGGCCTGACAATAATGACACCAGGGAAAACTGTAACAGTTCAATCCAGTTGAATGCTAGTTAGGTAAAAATGATGTGACTACAAAATGGAATGAAATGGCATAGGACACATGGCTTAGAAGCAGTCATTATTGAAATAAATCATAATCACTATATGTAACAGATTTAAATGAATTATGTTTTATACATATAATGTACATATGTCTATCTACTATATAAATACACAGTATAATGGTGGCATTATAATACTTCACACTGTCTGAACAATTTACAAATTCCATGGAGAGCTCAGTTACAAAGTGGATCAAAGGGCAATTAAGCCTAAGTCTGGGAGACCAAGCGTCATGTATGAAAAATGGAATACTTAGTCTCACACTCTAAGTTCCAAAAGAAAGTCAAGTGCAACAATTTACTGCAAACCAGACATTCAAGTTTTGGTCAGCAAAGTAAACCACAAAAGGCTATTGTTTGCAATAGAGAAGGCACTTCAAATTTTATGGTACACCAGGAAATAGCTAAAAGCCAAAAAACACCAAATAAAAAAGAAAATGGAATGTTAGAAAAAT
>JABJVR010029332.1:0-35370 GCA_025773905.1 Chitala chitala
TGATTTTATACACCTGTGGCCATGGAGGAGATTGGAACACCTGAATCCAATGATTTGGAGGGGTGTCCCAATACTTTAGGCAATATAGTGTATTTTGTCATGTTGTCATGACATTAATAAGCCCTGCTATTACCACATTCTGCAAAAATTAGGTTGGGACATCATCCAGGAATGAAAGTCAGACTGACATCACTCATTCAACAAAAATTGCACTTTTCATTAGTAATATACAATTGTAAATTATATGTTTTCCATATGTTAACTTCCTCTGTGTTTTATATACTTCATTTAATGTTCTGAATTTAATTATAATTATAATTGTTTTACAGTTAAACTGTTTTTGATGATACAATTCACATCCATCTTCATTTGATATTCTTGAAAATTGAATAATAGCATATACCTTTCTACAGAACTATTAATTGTAATACATATACAACAACATTTAAAAAATGTTTTACAGTAGAGAACTGAACTTACAGAACAGTTGTGGGAACAGCAAACCAGTTTTTATCACAGTAATAAATAGTCAGGCCAAAAACGTTAGGAAACAGTAAATTAAAAACCTTCTTGAGTGGGCAAACTTGTTCCGTACATTGCCCTAATTAAATTTTAATAAACTGAAACTGATATCTTTGGAGGTCTAATGAAAGGCAATGTTTGTTTGATTTAGTGATTAGGATGGTCTCACCTGTTTGCTTAACAGATTGCACCTGTCTGAGCAGGGTAGAACTGTGGATATTAACACCTTACTGTGTGGAACAATGCAATTCTGAGTATTAAATAATGCCTTTTGAAACAGTAGTGAATCTTCATCATTTATTGACTTTGGATCACCCCTTTATTAATTATATATTGTAGGTGATCATGGTTAGAGAGTTCTCCTGCTCAATTAGAACAAATATCACTCAACTGGAGTTTAGTGATGACAGCTGTACACTTTCAGCTCAGTTAAAAAGGTTGGTAATTGTTATAGAAGACTCTGATTCTTTAGCGGTAGTTCTATTATATACATTTTTATTATTAAAGGAGAAGTTAATTTACATGTGATCATAATTCCTAATATTGTTTGTAAGTTGTTAGGGCATGGTGGATCACACCTCCAGGGTTTGGGGTTCGGATCCTGTGTGTCCTCCACCCTATGTGTAGAGTGTGCATATTATCTTCATCATTGGAGGATTATTTCCAGGTGCTCTGGTTTCCCCTCCTTCTCCAAACACATGCACTGTAAGCTGGTCGGGCATTTCCAAATTGCCCATAATGTGTGAATGAATGTGTTTGATAATGCTCTGTGATGGGTGAGCATCCTGTCAAGGGTGTTCTCTGCCCTGTCCCCCATGCTTCCTGGAGCAGGCTCCCCCTAGACTCTGTGTAGGATAAGACATATGTAAAATGAAGAGTTTGTGAGTAACTTATAACTATTAGTGATAGCACTTATGTTTAAAATTGCGTATTTTTAAATTAGGCTGTGATTAGTTGTCAGTGTGCTTTCAAATGGGTAACACAAACACCATATGTTTACTGCACCGTCCTGTTAATAACTTTGCATTTTCACACTTATAAAATGATCTCTAAAACAAGAATGTGTAGGTGAACAGTTTTGTTATGGATGAAACATGGTTGTTTACTTGAAAGCCCTTTAAAGTGCACAGAAAAATACAGATGATATTTCAGAGTGAGATCGCAAAAAAAGCTAAAAAATGTGGAGGAACTTGGAATTTCTTTTATATCCTAATCTATGGGAATTTTACAAATATATGGGCACTGGTCATGAAGGCAGCAAAAGGTTATCATCTGCTCTTAGGTTCTTGAAACTGCAGAAATCTAAAAATCTTGCATGGTGAGCACTTTCGGTTAACATGCTTACAATAGGAAACGTCTTCAGCTAACATCGCTCTGTTTGCAGCCTTGCACAAGGTGGTGGTGGGGGGAAGGAGTTGACCAGTCCTTGAAGTGTTTTGATTAATCTGGGAAAGCAGCCAGTTGCCGGAGGCACAGTGGACAGCACCGATGGCCTGGCTTGCCTTGAAGACTCCTCTGTATTCATTGGACTTCCTGCAGGTTCCCCAAGCCTTAGATGAATACCACTCAGCTTCTCCTGTGAAGACAGTCGCATGAAAAACATATAGCTTCAATTGAAAAAGATTTTGAAAATTCAAAAGACAAGACAAATGATCAGTATGAGAGAGAGCCATTGTGAGCTAATTCCTGATTCGCTTTTTAAAGATGCAATCTGTCATTTATTATTGATGGTGTTACGGCCTGCGCTCACAGATGCAATGATGTGCAATAGCACACATCTCATTGCTGTGTGTGTGTGTGTGTGTGTGTGTGTGTGTGTGTTGAAAGATAGCGGGCATGCTTCATTTTTCTCAAATTGTTTCCATCCTGAAGTTAACTTATGTCACAGGCTGAAGCCTGGTGCCGAGTGGAGAAAGCTGGATGTTTAATAACATGTTTTATATGTGCATTATTCATGCCTCCGACATGTCCGGCGTTTGGGTTTTCAACCTGTGTGCTGATTTATACAGCCTCTCCTTATGTTCCACCTTGACTTTCTGCAAGTATGGCAAAGTCATTCTACTGACATTTTTCTAATGGTTCTCTGTCCTGTTCTGCCGCTGTCAATGGTAATAATAAATTACAGCATTAATAATAATAGTAATAATACATTACACTGGCATACACAATGTTGTTTTTTAAAATATTATAGAACATTTGAATAATATATAATATGCAGCTTCTTGAATCTGAACCTTCCACAATGTTTTTAGTTAATGTCAGCACACATACAAAGACATCAGTTAGCAAATATTTTTATATTTATTCACAGCCCTGCAGTGGTTTGTCCTGTATGGGCGTGTCCTCTGCCTTTCTCCACAGGCTGTTTGGGATAGGCTCCAGGCCACCAGCAGACCCCGAACAGGACTGTTGGTTTGGTAATAAATGAATGGGTGGCTAGCATTTTGCCAAAATATTTAAAGATGTTATTTGTAGGTATATGAAGATACAACAGTCATGTGCATCAGTTTTCAGAGTTGACAGAAATGATGTGAAAAACACAAGGCATCCCATGAGCAGCACTTCTGTGTGCAAAAAGACCTTGTTAATGAGAGAAGTTGGAAGAGAATGGGGGGAAAAAAAGCTGATTGTCACGCCCCCTTGTTAGTGCCAGCCAGCCCTGCCTGATTAAAGCAGCCCAGCATAAAGCCATGCTAGAATCGTGTACACACTGCGAAGTATTGTTCTCCAATGGTGACTACTAAGCATTGTTATCCTTTAACGTCTTGTGTTTCTTCCTCCCTATTCATGCCTCTCCCCTTCCCCGACGACCTACCCCTCCACTGTGTGCCTCCCTCCCTGGTCGGCGTCTCGGACGGAACTATCGGCTTTAACGACCCCTCACCTGGATCTACGGTTTATGCATTGCGCTTCCCGTCATTACTGTTGACAAATTGTCCAATAAACAGTCCTGATCTGCACATTGGGATCCCGAGTGAGCGTTACAATGCGTCGGCGTTACACTGACATAAAGGTGACAGTAATTTACACCACTTCATTATGGCAGTGATGTGCAACAGACCACTTATGAATGCACAACATGTCAAACCTTAAACAGCTGCATAACACCACACTCCTGGTGTCACTCCTGTTAACTAAGAACAGGAAAAACTACACTTGGTGAGGCTCCCCAAAAGTAGACAGTTAAAAACTGGAAAAGTCATCTTCTATGAAAATCTTGACTTCTGTTGTGACTCGAAGATGGGGTGGTCAGAATTTGGTGTAAACAACATGAATCCATGGATCCATGCTGCCTTGTGTCAGTGATACGGAATGGTGATGGTGTAATAGTGTGAGGATTATTTTCTCAACACCCATTAGATGCCTCAATACTAGCTGAACATTATTTAAATGCCTCATCCTACCTGAGTATTGCTGCTAGCCACGAGTATCCTGTCACAACCCTGGTCCTGTCCTCTCTAGGTTTTCCTTTTCTACCTTGCCTAGTTCCATTTCCTACCACAAGATGTCTTTTTCGTTCTAGGTTAATCTCTATTTCTACGTCAGTCGCACTTCGTGCTCCTTCCTTAATAGCTTTATCACTTACAACTGTCTGTATCTGTCGTAGTTGTTAATCCTGCGGGTAATCCTCTGTTTACTGCATTTTGGATATTAAAACCTTCGTACACTTAGACTCCCTCTTGTGGTCCTTTTTCACACTTCGCCAAAATGTTACATATCCCTTAATAACCACAGTCTAGCTACCATCTAATGGCTATTTCCAGCAGGATATCATGATGTCATGAAGCATGTTAACTCAAGACGGTTACAAAAATGGCTATAAATACTGTCCTCTTCAATGGCCTCCACAGCCACCAGATCTCATTAGATCTATTAGAGCACCTTTGGGATGTGGTGGAACAGGACATTTCCAGCATGACTGTGAATCTCGTTAATCTGTGACACGTGCATGATGCCGTATGATAAGAAATGATTCAGGGAAGTTTTCAAAACTTTGTTAATTCCGTGCCACAAAGCAGACAGGCTGTTTCTTGGGGAAAGTACTCAAAAGGTCTACCTTAGTGGTCAGTGACTGTGCAAGCACTGCATCACAGGACAGACTTTTCAAAATTATGGTGGAATATAGTTTAACAGTATTGGAATATAGTTTAACAGTAATAATGCAGTGCCAACAATTTAAGCGACTAGAAGGAAAGCTGATATTCCATCAACTGTTCCTGGAGCACAACAAAAATTAAACGTTGTTCGCTATGGTCAACTATGTGACAAAATAAAGGGTAGTTTGACAAATAAGCAAAGCTTCCAGTCTTAAAGAAAAAACATCACTGAAGCTGGAAGGGGGGGTGATCTGTACAATTCCCTCTTTAAATCAAAACAGTGCCAGGAGACTTACAGCATAGTTTGACCAGGTAAAAAATAACATTTCAGCATGAAGAATCTTGGCACTGGGCTGAAAAATCCCAGTGAGAAGATGGTGGTATTGACTCATACAGGCTCCTGCATGTACACCTCCAACTGTTTTGTCACATAGCGGTAAACAGACATTTTTTATGAAATCAATGAAGACACCAAAGTAATGTGTGACCATGAAGTACAAGTATCTCTTTGTTTACCCTTTTACTTGGAACAAACCCAAGAGACTGAATTATCAGAATTTAATTGTTAAACATGTTTAATAAGGTCAGGCACATATTTTTTATGTTGAAGGATTTTGAAAATAGGTTAGAGTTTTTTTTTTTTCTCAGTGTTGAACCAAAAAAATTGCTAATACTGAAAGTATTTCAGATCAATTAGTTTTTGTTAAGCTTTTAATTTCTAACTTGCTGAGATGGTACACAATTATATCGCCTGTTATTTTTCTTTCTAATTAACTTGTCACTGTAGGAATCTATGTGAATATAAAACATATATGTCACAGGGTGAGTGTGTGGTCTTCTACAGCTACAGTAATGCAGTCAAAATAAATCACAGAATGCTTTGTGATCTAGCAGTAGACTGGTTTTCACTTCAATGAGAAATCCATTTGTCTTAATTACTACAAACATATTGCATTTAAAGGGGATATTTACTGTGCTTTCTGTGTTTAATGTTGTTTGTTTAATGTTGTTTTTGTTAAATGTTGTTTCCCGTAGTACATCTTAGTCTTACATTGAACAGCGAACATGTACCTTTCCCCCCACAGGTGTCGTGGTTTTCAGCATTATCAGACACCGTGTGTGTGACAGTGCAGTTGTACCTAAAACTGTTGTGAAGTAAGTGGAGTGGGTGGCACCACTGAATTCATCACATGGTGCTCACTCTGACTCTGAACCCCTTGGTAACATTAATCACTAACAGCCAAGAAAAAATTTATGGACCATGGGATAATGATATGGGTGGGGCAACAATGGAGGAAACAGCAAGTGTTGCCAATTAATTCAGAGCATGTGTCTGGAATACGAGATGCAAGGCGTGAGGGAGGGGGCTGTGGAGGGAAATCTATGGCCTCGATTACACCAACAGAGCCTGACTTTATGTTTCTATCATGACGGCAGACAAGGGGCTCTTCATCACCCTGTAGAACATGGGAGGAGAGAGTGGCTGACCAGCGATTTACTACCATCATCTCAGGCACAATGTGCTGTTTCATTAGCTTAATATATTCAACAAGGCCATTAAATCTGTGTCAGGGAGTCTCACTCCCGTGTACTTGACATATGACTCCCTGATCGGGTATACAATTTTCCCCTTCATCATTGATTTGTTCTTTTTCTCTTGCAGTTAATGGGAGTCTTGTGGAAAGGCTAAAAGAATTTGTGCTCAAGTGCAGGCATATAGGAAGCCAAAAAATAAGGGAAGTGTGCAACGGCTTTCCCCAAGAGAGCGATTAAATGCTGCTCCCTGGATGATGCACATAACGTTAAAGAATGTGTCAGTGGCCCTTATGGTGTTGCATCGAGTGAGCAGATGGAGTAACCGTGTGTAACCATGGCTTAAAAATGGCATTAACATTTTGTGCCTAGCATACATGCCAGGTTCTGCTCATATGATATGCAAAGCCATTGTAAGAAAATCAGATCACAGAATATTAGATTATGTCATTGTTTTTTGTAAATTAAATTATTTCTTCAGTGTTTGCCTTTGTAGTGTATGGCGTGTTTCCACACCACCTCATTTCACTGTCATTTCCTTGTTTGACTTTGAGTGGTTTCACCTCTTAGTGTTTTTCTCTTCTTCAGAATCAGAATCATTTATTAATGCCACACAACAAGTTGGTGGAATTAGCTTTCAGTACAGCATGTCAATGCTCACATCACCTGTGTCAGGGAAACATACAGAACAACAAGAACAACCACATACAAACAGTAAAGACAATAGTCACAGGCAGTTAAATATCAAAACATAATTAAGTGCATGTTGTTTTCAGTTCATGACCTGGTTTAGTGTCCTTATGGCAGAGGGAATGAAACAGTTCTTGAGTCTTTGTGTTCTGGTGAGTAGGGTCCTGTAGCGCCTCCCAGAGGGCATCAGTGTGAAGAAATGATTCCCTATTTAAGGTAGGTACTTTGAGTTTTTCTTGGCCTGGTGTTGAAATTATGATAGTGCTTATGATGGTGCTCGCAGTGGCTGGCTCCTGTTTCTGGTTTATACTATGTATTCCTTTTCTGATTACAATTTCATGCTCCCTTCCACTGTCCTGGTTTTTAACTTTTCACCCTCCAAGGTATTACGGTTTTGTAGCCTCAGTTTGATTTTCATGGTATTGTTTTTTTATGTTGAATTTCGACTATCCTGCATGTCTGGAAAATAAATTCTCTTCATCTAGACCTAACCTGCCTCGCTCCCTGTCTATAATCATGTTCTTGTCATTTCAGTAAAAATGATTTCTATAATGAACAACTGAACAAGTCATTGTACCCCTTTATGTAAATTTATTTACATAAATATCAATTTAAATGGAATAAAATATTTAATAGGACATTTATATTTTTTCACCAAAAATATCTCACCCGAAGGTCATAAGGAACCATCAGCAATACTGGATATTTTTTTGTTTTTCAGTTAATTCAATTAAAATTATTTAGATAAAATAGTATTGAAAAAGTAGCCCTGTGTGCAGCTGTGATTTGAGCTATGTGATTATACGTGAATGCAACTTTACACTAATTGGCCATGTTTAGCTTCAGGGAATTTTACTCATTCCACGTTGTTAATGAAAGTCAGTTGGCAACTGCTCTTCCATCTTTATTACTCCATGAAAAATTTTAAAACAACAGAGAATTTCCTAAGATTCTATAGAACAGAAAAAAAAAATTTAACGATGACAATAATATACAATTGGCCCTCAAAATTCTTCATATTTTATGTGTTTTCACCACGTACCACACCAGGTTAATGAGTGAGTGCTTCATTTTTCCGCTGTATCACTGGGAATGTGTCAGACTCCTTTGTTTGGCAGTCAACGAGCACCGACAGACGGGCCCACTGTTCCAGCTGGTGTTAGCTCTTTTTTCGGGTACGGTGTAGAAAACTTGGGTGGTGTCCATTTGTGGATTATTTTACACCCTGTATTAACCAGTACAAATAGAAGTATGAGAATCCACTCTTACTTGCTCTTTGAGAATTTTGATAAATTTAAAACACTAATGACAAATTATGGTGGCATTAGTATCATTCTGAGTGGACTTCTCTTTCCTCCATCTTTGACATGTGTTACACAAGGACGCTGTCCTGATGTTTCAATTGAAAAACGATGGTTATTTTTTAAATTACTCTGCACTATTATTCATGTCAGGAACAATTCTGAAAAGGTGTTTTTACCTTCTTCTCTGTACTTTTTTTCACATCGAGCTCACGCTTGTTTGGGCACACGCAATTGCACACTCATGGTTATGTTGTATTTGGGTACACATGCACTTATGTGCCATCAAAACAGGCATTTTCAGCACAGCTTCTGCGCTAAAAGAACACAAGCAAAACATGTCAGATGATGGACATTCATGTCAGATGGGTGTGATGTTAATAAGGGTTAGACTGAAGTAGAGGTAGGATAGTTGAGAAATGTTATTATGTGAGATGTTATGCCCTGAAATTAATGAGCACCAGCCCTGCGGAATTTACACGCAGGGGTTAAAATGACTACTCACACATCCGTCCAGTGCGAAGTATTGAGCCTCAATGTGCCATACTGAGCGATTTGAAACTAACTTGTCTTGTGTTCTCTTTCCCCTGTGTTTCCTCCGAACCTCGTTCCTGCCCTGGTCCTCCACCTCCTGTGATCTCCTCCCCTGTTCCTGTGTTGGACAGACCTCATCGGCTTTTGAACCCTCGTGATCTCTAATGACTACTCTTTTTTTTGAATGCCCCGATCACATCTGATTTGTGCTTTAATAAAGAAGTCTCCTCTGCCCATAGGGATCCTGCCTCTGTATATTTTTGTGTGACCATGACATGAGATGCCTTCACTTTGAATTCTAAGGTACAGTCTTAAATTCAGACTGTCAACTTTAACCTTTTGAATGTGTAAAATAAAAGTGCAGTATATTATGTGAGTAAATATATATTGCAATCTTATTTGCTTTAACTTAAAACAGACTGAAACACGTGAAACAAATTAAATAATGCCAAGTATAACACTACCAATGATAAAGTGAATTGTTTTTGATTTTTGGAGTCATCAAAAAAAGTTAATGTGCATGTTTGTGAATTGAGTTGTTACAGTGGATTGTATCAAAATTAATGAATTTTTTTTTTTTTTACTTTTTTACTTATTATCAACAATAATTTTAACTCTGCCATAAACAAACTTAAGGAAGAAACAATGATCAGGTGTAGGAAAACAATTATGTGCCAAATATGAAACCCACAAATGCAAGTTTAAAACCTGCAGAAATTGCAGGGCCACCCATGTGACGTAATCGCAGGGCTCAAAGCATGGCTAGACTGGCCCTGGTCAGAAGCAGTGTTCAAGGGGTCCAGATTCTGCACTCAACTACATCACAACAATGTGATTATCTAGTGTCTTCTGCTTCTAGAGTGCATGTTTACTGTTAGAGTGAAGATGGTGTAATTTTAGTTTTGTTCAATTCAAAATAAAACAACAGCTGTGCTTACATTCTAACAGCAATATTTTATTAGAAGTGCAAAGTAATATTGAGTGTTAGGAGGAGTGTAAGTACAGACAGCGGTTGGTAATAATATAGTTCAACTGAGTTAACTTTTCCTATTGTATTTTTTACTTTCTTGAAACTCATTAAATTTGTATATGCCTCCAAATTATTATTAAACAATATAACAGTACAAATGGCACACATGGTGTTGGCTGTTTGGTTTGAATAGAAAATATAACATGATTTGTTAAGGTAATTCAGAAAGGAACAGTGTGTATCTGCAAATTTAGCAGGCATACAAAAAATGATACTGCTCTCTACAATTATATAAGTAAATGCATATATAATTCAGCTAAATGCAAATAATGTGAACTCCATTTCAAAAAGCCATAGTGTAGAGTTCTATGGTTGTTGTCTGATGGTTTTACATACATTTAAGTTTTAATAAAGTAAAAACTGACTTATTTAATATGGTAACACCACAACTGGTACAATGAAAAGGTGCAGACACTTTTAGCTGAGAATACACTTGCAGACCCTCAGAAACTTGCAGACCCTTTGTCACATCTGCATATTTAGCAGACATATGGCTAAACAGTCCAGATCTGTTTCATTCCATGCAAGTGACGCTGCAAACTTCTTTTTTTCACAAGCTTCCGTATGCAACCGTATCACACTGTTTTTATGAGTATTTTTATTTACAGCCTCTTTAATGTTGAAGGAAAGGTTTTTTTTCAATTTCTTGGCCTACAGGTTGACAGTCCAACTAGAAAATGTCAGGCCCTCCTCCTCAGTAGCCACCAGCCTTGCGCAATCAGGAAGGCAAGCTTCAAAAGACAGAGCTAACTGCTATGCCATTGTGAAGTATTGCATGGTGGTATGTGTATGGAGCACTCTAATCCTATAGGGTCTTGTGCTTCTATCCCTGCTACATGTCTTTCAAAGCCCAGGTACCCTGACTCCCCCTTGTGTCCTACCCATCCTCTGTCTATATCTTGGATGAATCTCCCTGGCCACCAGACCCACACTTGTTACTTCAGATTGCTTTTCTTGCTTGCCCCATTTTGTTTGACTGCTTCTGTCTAATGAATTTGGCTCTGCACCATGGATCCAGCTCCCCAGTGTGTTCTTTACAGAATACTTCGCCACCTTATGGATCCCACAGAGCTGGAGTCTGTGGCAACAAGTGGATCAGATCGAAGAACTCGCAGTCACCCTTTGTGGTACCAGAGAGGCTGTTGCTGCAGAATGCATCTAGAACCATTTTTGACACCAGCAGCCCTGGCAACACCAGATTGAGCTGTCATTGCCCCTCAGGAGAGGTATGATGGAAACCCAGAGCATTGCAAGGGCTTCTTGGTGCAATGTTCCTTTTTCCTAGATCAAAACCAGTGATCTTTTTCCACTGAAGAAGATCGGGTACAGTATGTTATTTCGCTGTTGACAGGCCCTGCTCTTGAGTGGGCTACATCCCTCTGGACTACCAAGAGCCCTGTGATGCACTCATTAGTTGCCTTCTTCACAGCACTCACCAATGTCTTTGACCACCCCAAGGCTGGAAGGGACCCAAGTATGTACCTACTTGTCCTCCATCAAGGTTCCCAGCCAGCTGCCAACTATGCGGTAAAATTCAGGATGGGAGTTGCTGCCAGCGGTTGGAATGACCCAGCGCTCTTGGGGCTGTATCGAGCTAACCTCTCTCCTGAATTATGAAGGGAGCTTGCATGTAAAGGGGCAAGGGCTGTCATTCAATGACTATGTTCAGCTCTCCATAGAATATGACAACCTTTTGCAGGAAAGACGGCCTTAATGTTCCCAGATGCCCGTGGTGATGGTTACACATCCTCCAGTTCTATTGACACCCCCTATTCCAGGATCTGTGGCAACATCAGAACCCATGTGAATTGGATGAACCCTGGTCTCACCAGCCAAAAGACTACTGAGGTAACAATTTTTAAAAAAATAAAAGATGAGGAAGAAGGACACCATGTGGTGTAGTGCCCCTAATGTCCTTCAGGGAAAGGACAATGCCAGGTTCCACCCTCCTCGGCATTTTCCTCCCGACAGCTGCGTGTCCCAGTTACCCTGACTGTCAACAATCAGCCTATTCCCTGCACTGCTCTCCTCGACTCCAGGGCAGCATACAACTTCTTGAATGAATTTGCAGATAGGTATGCTATCCCTGTATAACCATCTTTCTGTCCCACTCAGCATGGTTTCTGTAGATGTTGCCAGATCGGAGTGGTGCACTATCACCCGTCGTACAGTTCCGGTGAAAGTTCAGTCAGGGATCCTATACCTAGAACAACTTCAGTTCTTCCTGTTGAACACAGTCCATGAACCCATAGTTCTAGGATTTCCATGGCTCAAAATGCACAACCCATGTATTGAATGGGAGCAAAGGGAACTGGTGGCTTGGGGCAACTGATGTAGGGACCAGTGCCTAACACCTAATCTTCTCCATTGTCAAGTCACTACAATAAAGAAAGCCCACTCCCCAAATCCTTGGACTTGCTGCCAGAAGTGTATGGTGAGTTCTCTGACATGTTCAGCAAGGCTCGTTCCTTCAGTCTACCTCTGCATCGGAAGCACAACCTGGCTATTGAACTAGTGGAGGGGGTGTCACTGCCCAAAGGTAAGATTTAACCTTTATCTGATTTAGAACATAAGACCTTTGCCCAGTACATCCAGGAGGGCCTAAGCCAAGGTATTAAATGCCTGTCCACATCCCCCATCGCCTCTAGTTTTTCTTTATCGATAAGATGGATGGAGGTCTATACCCGTGTGGATTACCAAGCGCTTAACCAAATCACAAAGCGAATGGCCCATTCTTTACCTCTAGTATCATCTGCCCTGGAACATCTATGGTTCATGCACATTACATACAAGATTGGATTTGCATAGCGCCTATAACCAGATCAGAATACGAGATGGCTATGAATCGAAAACAGATTTTCTCACCACTAGAGGGCAATATGAATATCTTGTAATGCTGTTTGGACTTCAGAACTGTCCTGTAGTCTTTCAGGCCTTCCTCAATGACACATTGTCAGATATGATTAATCGTTTCATTATAGAATACTTGGATGACATTTAGATTTTTTTTCCCTTCCACAGAGTCCCATATGTCCCACATGCTCCAGGGACAAAAGAACATAATCTTTATATCAAACTTGAAAATGTGAGTTCCACAGGTCCCAAATACACTTCTTAGTATACCTCATCAGTGCACATGGCATCCAGAGGGATCTGGCCAAGATTTGAGCCATTCGTTAGAGGCTGGGACCATGTATGGTAAGACAGCTGCAAAGATTTCTAGGTTTCACAAACTTTTACAGGTGGTTTATACACAACTTCAGCCTGATGGCAGTCCCACTGATGGTGCTACTCAAAGGATCCCCCAAGCAGCTTGTATGGACTTAAGCCACCCAGCAGGCTTTCCAGGACCTAAAGCAATGATTCACCACAGCTCCAATTTTTCATCCAGACCTCCTGTTTGTGTTAGAGATTGATGCCTCGGAGACAGGTGTGGGGGCTGTATTGTCACAGTGTTCAGAACCTAAGGGAAAGCTAACCCCGTGTTTATTTTTCCAAAAGCTGTCCCTAGCTGAGTGCAGCTACAATGTGGCTCCCTCCTATCAGTGCATATATGGATGACATAACTATACTTACCTCAACCAAGGCCTGCACTAGGTAACTTGAAGAAGCTGCAAGAGAAAATTAAGTGGGTTTACTTTAAGATAAAGCTAGGCAAGTCCAAGAGCATATCGATATAAACTATTAAAGGGAAGTTGTCAGAGCAATGTTTTTTTCATCCATGTGGATCCCATGCCAACAATGGCAGAGAAACCAGTCAAAAGTCTTGGACACTTTTATGATGCAACCCTCAGGGATACATATCAAGTGGACTGGGAAAGGCATGGCACTATCACTGGCCTAGAGACTATTGATAAGTCCTTGTTACCTATCAGGTTAAAGCTCTGGTGTCTTCAATTTTTGTCTCCTCCCCCATCTTATGTGGTCTTTGATCATCTAGAGGATCGCACTCTGTATGGTTGACAAACAATAGCGTAGTCTTCCCAAATGCATTACAGGTAGAGTTAGAAGTAGAGTTTCAAGCAAAGCAGGGACAATGATGATGTGGGAGGGGATTGAGAAAAGGCAGTTCTTTTGGAAGGAGTTGTGGGACATGGAAACAGATCGAGCCACCTTTATCATCCAATCCATCTTTGACATACCACTGTTTCCTGGTAATCTCAACCAGTGGCATGGAGGGGACCCTATGTGCCCACTTTGTCCATCTCTATCTAGCTTAAAGCACATAATGGTGGGCTGCAAGATATGCCTGACACAAGGCTGCTATACCTGGTGACACAGTGTTGAAGCTGCCCTAGAAACCAGGCGAACATTACTCAATGCCTTACCTCCTCTCTCCACCCATTCCATAGCATTTATCAGTGCAGGTGTGGCACCAAACAAATTTTTTATATTCGGGCAGTTAGGTGGGCATGAGATTGACAACTTCCTATGGACCTGAACCAGTAACTATGCTCCCTAGCTGAGACTATTACAACAAATCTCAGACCAAACCTTGTGCTTTGGTCCTCCTCACTTTGTAGTGCTTTTATTGTTCAACTAACCATACCCTTGAAGGAGACTGTAGGGGAGGCCTATTAACGGAAAAGCCTTAATGCTGAGCTGGCAGCTCATGTGAGCACTGTGGCTGGTAAGCTGTGTTCTTTCTAGGGGAGGTTGGCTGCAGAGGTTTTGTGGGCAAATCAACCACCAGGTTACTTAAGGACATGAGGATTCAAGGACAAGCCCTACAACAAGTCATCAAAGCCCTCTGCAGTGCTGCCGAGTAGACTAGTCATTGGCTCTGGAGCAGAAGGAGAGATGTCACCTGGCCCCCAAGCATTAGCTTATATCAGCAGAGCGAACAGAGGGAGTTAAAGCAAACCTGGAATACCAGGTGCTGCCAACGAGCCCTCTGGAGGTGTTTTGGGCTTGTCATTGAAATACCAATGAAGGAGGGTGCCCATCTGATGACCCCAATGAGGCTTGAGATTCCCTGTACACCCTGCCCCAAATATCCATCAAGGCACCCTCCTGGAAGCCTTCTGGAAACCCACAGTTGGCACGATCATCCCCACTCATGCCCTCTTTGGTAAGAGTAGGTTAAAAGTGATTGTATCACCTAGTCCTAAAGCAGAAAAACATGCCCCAAGTTAAGCAACACCTTTTTCTGAGCAGTGGTGTTATGACTAGGGAATGGTCGGCATTTTTCAGCCCCAGCCCAGCAGTGATGTGAACATCATATTATAAACCAGCACAAAAACATCATGAATCAATGAGTAACACAGGGTAAAATAACACTGGGAATACAAAAATACAAGCCTAAAATTGTATTTTTATCAACAGTTAATTACATCCAACATTTAAAATAAAAGTTGAGATAAGAAGAGTTCCTGTTGACATTGCAATATGGAACTCTTCAGTGCTTTCATACTGGTGTGAAATAAACATGCAACAGCAGAACTCTACTGGCAGTGCTCCTGTTTCTCCACAGTTTAACTCTCAGCTGGTTTTCCCAGCTCCTCATAAATCTGAGTTTATAACACATTTCAAGGTGACACTCTGCTGCTCCACTGTTTTCTCACACAATGAAACATTTAGACCTCTGCTTTTGACTTTTTCTGCCAGTGTAACAAGCCTGACAGTTATAAGGAGGACCTTAGATGTCTGACAGAGTAAAGATGCCACATCACATAAGTATGGTGTAGCAGACTTTTTACAGTACTGTGAAATACAGTATACATCTGAAGACAGCTTCATATTAATAAGACCTTATATAAGCTTTGTTTTTTTTTTTTACATTGCTATGTAGATGTGACATAGTGGCAACGCATTAATGGACAGTTTTCAGTTTCAAGACTTTTTTCTGCCTGCAATTGTACTAAATTATTTTGTCTGCATTCTTAGAACTGCACTTGTTGCACAAAATTAATTGTACATCTTAATTTAATAAACTCAAATGAATCTGGCCTTCACACGTGCCTTTAACTGTACTTTTGTATTTGTGACTCTAGTTTTAATACAGTTAAAGGCTGCATTTAGCCATTTTTAAGAAGGTCATTTAACAATACATACATTTAGTTTTCATCAGAATTTAATATTTTAGAGAGATTACAGAGTTTAATATTTACACTGAATGATTCCTTAATGCTAGTCTGTCAACTAACAAAACATCATGGCTATGACATGAAAAAGGGCAACTGACCACAGTAATCACAAGGTAGGACAGGAGCATTACACAACTGTGGTAGTCCCCACGTATCCATGGGGAAATGTTCCATGCCCTACTCCCCGTGGATTAGTGAATCTATAGATAATACTGAAACCTATATATACTGTTTTTTTCAATACATACATTCACATGATAAAGTTTATAAAATTATAAAATAGAACTATTATAACAACATACGTTAATAAAAATTATGTGAATATATATTTTTTCTTTCAATACTATAGTGCAAATTATGAATACAAGATCCATTCTTACCACAGATTTTTGCAACCTCAGCATACAATTTCTTCTACCTTTTCACTTACAGGAAGCACTTTACAACTTCTCTTTAGTATATCTGAACTTCCAGGATTGTTATCCTTGTGCTTTGGGGCCATTAAAAAGTACTGAACTCCTGTGTGACTATCAGGCATGTAGTGTTTACAGCGTGGATGGAGCAGGGCCATGTGAGATCACTTTGGAGCTATTACTAAGTACTGTATTACAGTGTGAATAATGTGCAGATAGTGTATACAGCATGGACAGAGTGGGGTGGTGTGAGATCACTTTGGGGCCAATATTAAATGCTGTGCTACTGTGTGACTAATGGATGGGTACCGTGTACAGAGTAGGTGGAGCAAGATGGCACACAATGCCATCATGCTACTCACAGCAGCTCACAATTTAAAACTTATGAATTGTTTATTTGTGGAATTCTCCATTTATTATTTATGGACCGCGGTAACTAAAACTGTGGAAAGCCATCCCTCGGATCAGGGGTCTGCTACTTACTTCTTTGGTCTCATTCTTTCCACAATATGCTTTTGACAATGTTTGTGGGATCTAGGTCCACTGACCTGTTCAAGTCTGGTGTTGCGTTTGTTTTCTTGCATCTGGCATTGTAATAACAGCATGGCTGTGTACTTATGTGCTTAGGCTCTGATGGTTTTGGCCTTTAAACAAGCAATGGCAGAAGAATGGCATTTTCCAGCAGCACAGGTTAATTACCTGTCTGCAGCCAGCCTGAATGTGGATGTGTCTGAACCCTTGTGCAACTGATTTCTAGTTATACCTCTTGTGAACCATCTGCTTCGGTAATCAGTGAAAAATTCGGTATTATCATTTTTTATATTAACACTAACAGAACACAACACAAGGTTTAAACCATAACAGGGATGTTGTCTTGCCTCACAGGCTAGACACTGGATTGTACTAAACGGAAAAAAAAAGTTTTTGTGACTGTGATTATACAGTACATATACTCCCACAGAAGACAAGATTTCTCCTTAACAGGTATAAGACGAGACCCATTGATCTTAAACAACATGGACAGTTGAAAAATATATTTCTGTACACCAGAAAACAAATCTAAATACTCATTGAAGAGCACCTGCTCTCTTATGACTTCTTGATATGTGCTGTTTACCTGACTGTTGCACTATAAGAGAGATGTATCACTTGAAGTTGTCAAAGTCCTGTTCTATAGTGTAGATCATCCTCACACCCAAAGGTTCTGAGGGAACCTTTACTCTCTTTCTGGACTTGAATGCATAGTGATATACACTATAGTTCTGCAGAATGGTTGGAAGCACTAATATAATATAGTAATATTGCAGGCAAACAGACGTGTTATATAAAAATACGAATAGCTGCAGCAAGATGTCTCTTGTTTTAAGTGAAAGTTTTCCACTTATTTTGCCAAAAGACAAACAACACTATAGCAATAAAACTACTTACCTATTCTGTTTCCTAGTAAATACAAATTACTCCTAAAAAGTGTCTTTGATGTATATATGTCCCTTTAGTAACAGGGGCCCTTCAGTAATCGCTCAATGTACTAAAAGCCAGTTTTTCCCTTAATGAAATGGGAGTAAAGCCAAAATGTAATAAAACAACAGCATACCGCTATCATAGTAATTAAATACCACTGAGGCATTGATGGTGATCAATTTGTTCTTGACTCAGAAGCAGAAATGAACTGCCTAAAAAAAGGTCCTTGATTGTATGTTTCCTGCATATGGGTGTAATAACTCACTGCAGAAACATCACGACTCAGAGAAGTGCTGAGGAAATATGAGCATAATCAGGTGAATTTTTAAAACTTGATTGATAGATTAATATTTTTGATGACTGATTGTTTCCAGAGACAGCCATACATCCATCTTCTGTTTGATAGCTTCATGGTAAACCATTAACATTTCAGATTGTCTTTATTTGACAGAATCACACATTTGTGGAATACATTTCTAAAAATGTGTTTCCCAACAAATGTAACTTTTAGACTAATTATCACTGAGCAGTGAAGATGGCAGCACAGTCTGCAACTGTACCACTTTATTGTGGCAATGTGTTCTGGGTCATTATTTGCTGTTAATAAAACCTTAGAATCAGATATATTTTTATGGGAGGACAACAGCTCCCGGCATTCAAACCTTTCACTATCACCATCAGGTAAATTTCAGTCACTTAAAAATAACTTGAGGGAGAAAACATAAAAAGGAAGCAACACTTAATTTAATTTAACTTAACTGCCAATCAGTCTTCAACAAAAGATAGAATGATCCAGTTGTTGTTTACGATTATAACTGGCTGGCAAGACATTTGAAGTAAAATGCACACATACCTGTTTATATCTAAGAGGTGAAGAGTCCAATCAGAGGTACACTATATTGCCAAAAGTATTGGGTCGCCCCTCCAAATCATTGGATTCAGGTGTCCCAATCACCTCTATGGCCACAGGTGTATAAAATCAAGCACCTAGGCATGCAGTTTGCTTCTGCAAACATTTGTGAAAGAATGGGTCGCTCTTAGGAGCTCAGCGAATTCAAGAGTGCTACTGTGATAGGTTGTCACCTGTGCAATAAGTCCATCCGTGAAATTTCCTTGCTACTAAATACTTCACGGTCAACTGTTAAGTGCACAAAGCAAGGTCCATAAAGACATGGATGAGTGAGTCCATCAGTGCTGGACCTCACAAATATGCTTCTGAAAGAATGGTCAAACATTCCCATAGACATTCCTAAACCCTGTGGACAGCGTTCCCAGAAGAGTTGAAGCTGTTATAGTTGCAAAGAGTGGGCCAACTCAATATTGAGCCCTACGGACTAAGACTAGGATGCCATTAAAGTTCAGGTATGTGTAAAGGCAGGCGTCCCAATACTTTTGGCAACACAATGTATCTGGGGCTAGTGATCAATCGTCATGCCAACATAAAATTATCAAAAACCGGCCTTTTGATATTACTCCACCTTCTGCCAGATGACAAAAGATTTGCATCTATAAATATTCTACTACCTGTTTTATCTTGAATATTTCATATTTTCTACTGGTAAGTAAATGAATAAAAAATGACCAAATTAGCTAGGCGATTGGCATTTACATAAGCATTATGTAAACACTACATTGCTATAAAGTAAAAGAATAGTTTAGACTTTCAAGGTGATATAAAGTCAAAAGGTATTCACTAATGGACAGAGAAATGTAACAAAATCTAGTTGGGCAGGGATATTTCATGCTTACACACTAAAACATCTCTAGACATATTTATAAAATATATGCTATAGAATTTTTAAGGTAATTAAAACATTGGATAAGTATCAGAACGTGGTAGGGATGCAATGATGCACTCGTCTTATTTCAGAATACTGGGGTCACGATTCGATTTTCTCACGACATCCAGAACAAAATTCAAATGAAAAACATTTTACTTCTAAGGCAAAAGCAAGCAAAACAAAGCTACAGTATATTTTCGTTTTCACAGGCAATGATTAACAGTTTTATGTAAACCACAGTGATATGACCAGGACAGCCCTGTAAGTTGGGGGTATGTAAATGAAGAAATGTTTTTATTACATGTCCTATAGAAAACAATTTAAAAAAATGTTCAGACATTTTTCCTAAATAAAAATGTATCAAACCAGAGAAAAATACAAAAAATCATACTAACTACTCAACCGTACTGTGCTATACATCAAAAGTGAGCTGTCAGCGCACAGCCCTGGTAAGTTGCACATTAGAAAAAATTAAACAAACTACATTACCATTATTTTTTCCCATGGGCACTGCTTAAAAATGGCCAGTGGATTACATGGACGGAAACATTCATTTGAAACTATGACAACTTAAAATACAGATTCATGTTGCACTTGGAATGAATGGGAACAAAAAGCAAAGGGAGGTCTAAGTGCAGAGATTAGATTTATTACCAAAAATATTCCTTAAGGTAAGTACAGGCAAAAATTCTGAAGAACCAAAAAAAGTGTAAAAACACAGTTGACTAGTAACACAAATGGCACAGGAACACTAATAACAAAAGAGTCGGAGAAAGAGACAGCAAGGCTAAGTTATTATGATGAAACATTAACAGTTGGCAAGACAAAGAGCAAACTCAATCCTTAAATAGTGCACAAGAGAACCATGTTCAGGTGTGAACACTAGAGCAATTAGGAACAAGCAGAGTAACAATGGGATGGGACCTGACAATGAGGGGGCGTGGCCATACACAGACACGTTGTGACAATTCATCACATTCTGTGCTGCTAGTGTTCTTTATATTAACATGTCACATAGCAAGCATGCAGCATGATGCCATCATCCATCTCTATGGTCACTTTTTTGCATCACTATATATCATGGAAAATAGATTGTTACATTCCTAAAAAGTAGATAATAGTTCATAACCGTATCCTCATTGAAAAGTTTGACCTGTGATTTGTAAAATGTGATCCTTTGGTCTGGACCTCTGTGGACTGGAGGTGGAACAGGATAGCAGCTCTGTCTCTTTTGTGTTGCTCCTAAGAAGTTAATTTAATATCCCATTTTCATAGAAAAGATCAAACTTTCCAAGGCCACAAATGTGCTGACTGTCACTGTCCTTGAATGAAATATATATTTTTGTTCTCTGTTGTTATTCAAAAGCTATGGGCAGCCATTCAGCAGTACCTGAACTTTATGGCCTGACCTCTACTGTGTTGTGCCCTGGCACAGGTGTGACTGCTGGAGAAACATGACAAGCATATGAGAAAGAGAATACTATGGCTATACAGCTCAGTGTGGAGTTGGAACCCAAAGGATTAAATGAGAAGCAATCAATGTTGTCATGTCTTCACGGTCTCTAAGGACACATACCCTCTGGCCTGAAGAGCTCTGCTATTGTTTTCTAATCATTATTCCAGTATGGTTAAATGTAACAATACTGTATGTAGCAGATTGTAAAGCACTACATTACAAATCTCCCAGTACTCAGGATGAGTGCCCCAAGAGAAGGAGTCAGGTCTTTATCTCAGCAGGCTAACCGTCTTGTCTGGCATCTCTGTGTGGACTATCACAACACAAGTTTGAATCTGGGCAGGATTGCCTCGTTACATATATACCTGTCATGTAGTGGGTCTAACTTCCCACTATGCTGCAGTCTTTAATTGGTGGTTCAGAAGGGGGTGTGACCATCATGGTGCATTCGACAAGAATGCAATCCAGGTACTTAAAATACATTGTGATACAAGTGACTATAGCTGTATATGGTATGTGTGGGAGGTGTGTGGTTCTACAGAACAAAACTAGAAAAGCTACAATAAGGGAAAAAAAAGTATTGTAAAAAACTGAGGGAGCCACTGGGTTTCGATGCCAGATCATCACTGCCTGCACAGTGCACAAGACAAGAGGATGAGCCTGAATTGAGTGTCCCAGTTTGGGAGCAAATCAAACTGTTGTCTTAACCCTGCTGACACAATCACAAATCACTACAATATTGCAGTTTTCTTTCCCCATTTCACCTCATCCTGTTTTGGCATAAGGGATTTTACCCCACTCTTAACAGTAAGGTAACAGACCGAGGAATTCAATGGATTTCAAACTCATGTTACTGCTGGCCATGTGCCGTGCTGGACTCAGGCCTTGAGATCAGCAGACTAATCCTCTTCTATGGCAACACTGTGTGGGCTGTGAAGACCCGGGTTCAAATTTGGGCAGCATTGCTGCCCATTACAAACTATAGACAATGTCCCCCTACACACAGAAATAAATCTGTAAAATACACTGTAACTGAAAACTAACTCATCTAATTAGGTGCAGATAGACTATTTACATATTTGGACCAGCAATCAACAAGCATTTTCAAGATTAATTAGCACTGATTTATATCAACAAGTAACTGTACTTGGAGACACAAAATAAACTCAAAAACGCAAGTGAAGTCAGCTGCTACTGAGTGTCATGCCCACTCATTAACGCTATCCAGCCATGGCTCAAGTACCACAATGTATAAAACACCGGTCAAAATGTCAAACTGACGTGTGGTATTGTCTTCAATGAAGTGTAGTGAGTGGTTACAATCCCTTGTCCTTGTGATCTCACCATTCTGTGTATCCCATTACCTGTTTAACTTGTTCTTCCCTTCTGTTCTATCCAGCCTTATTCTTCGTTTTATATAGATCTTCATGGTGCTTTGGACAATTGCCTGTTCTGCTGGACCTAATATTAGCCTAGTGTTTTCAACCTTGATACAATGATTTAATAAATCTTTAAACTCTGCAAAGCAGATCCTGTCTATCTGTGGGAAATCATTAGAGAATACTGCGCCCCACATGGATCCAGCAGAGTATGAGGCTCGACTTCGACATCAAGCCATCTGAATTGCCCAAGTCACAGCAACGCTGACAACAACCTGGGAGGCCCTCATAGCAATAACACTGATTGACTCTTCCGCTCCTCTCCTACCTTCTGGTGCTGTACCAGTACCAACACTGGAGCAGTACGATGGCAATGCTGACCATTGCAAGGGTTTCCTCATGCAATGTGTCTTCTTTTCAGAGAAGAACCATTTTCACTACTTGATGGAGCGGGACCAAGTCTGTTTTATGTTGCTTCTCACCGGAACTGCCCTGGTGTGGGCCACCTCCCTGTGGGGCCAAAATAGTCCCCTTTTACACTCTTTGGAAGGTATGTGCAATACACTCAAAAGCATTTGTGACCATCTGAGAGCCAGCAGGGATGCTGCCACCCATCTCCTTTCCCTTCATCAAGGAAATTCATGGTCCTGTTCTGCATAGCTGCCACTGCATGTGGATGGGATGAGGCAGTTCTCCTGGGGAGAACCAGCATAGCCTCTCAGAGGAATTGAGAAAAGATTTTGCCTACAGAGGACAAGAAGAGACCATTGATGACTTTGTCCAGTTATCCATTGCATATGACAACATGATTCAGGAACGCAAATCCAGACGAACCACGAATCCAGCCCAGACCCCTGCTCCATGTCAACACCCTCCTGCCTAGCTCCTGAGCCCAAACCCTTGAAAATTGGTCCTAGCCCTCTGACCCCCATGGAGCAACAACGTCGATTACCAATGCATTTGTGTCTGTACTGTGGGCAGGAGGGACACCTTCTACCTGACTGTCCACAACAACCTCCTACAGGGCCTGTGAAGGTAGGAAGTATCTTATCCTATTCAGGATGATAGATATGAGTTCCTATTACACTATATGTAAATTCATTTCCTATCTACTCCACAGCCCTCATAGATTCGGGGGGTGAGGGGAACCTTGTGGACCGGGACTTCACAAACAGGTATGGCATTCTCCTTATGAATCTCAGTAACCCTCTCCATGTAACAGCCATTGATGGTGTTCCCTTAAACATTAGAAAAGTGACCCACCAAACACAACTAGTACAGATAAAGATTGGCATTACTCACGTTGAGCAAGTTCAGTTGTTTCACCTTAGAATGACACCAGAACCCATTGTCCTCAGGTTTCCTTGGCTGGAGAAACATAATCTGTTCATTGAGTGGAGATGCTGTGAGATCCGTAAATGGAGTCCTTAGTGCAAGAAAAATTGAATCCTGTGCTACGTCTCTATCATGCCTCCTGTATCGAAAGTCCTGTCCTGGAGATCCTAGAGAATCTTCCCCGAGTATAAATCCTTCTCAAAGTCCCAGTCCTTTTCCTTGCCACCTCATCGTCCACATGACTGTTCTATTGATCTTCTTTAAAGAGCTCCTTTACCCTGCGGTACAATTTATCCACTCTCTGAACCCAAAGAGAGGGTGATGCAATCCAGGAGGCTCTCAAACAAGGTGTTATTTGGCCCTCTACTTCTCCTACACTGCATCTGGCTTCTTTGTTAAGAAGAAGGATGGTGGACTCCCTGCATAGCTTAACAAAATAACAGAGGATTTTATACCCATACCTTCTGCCCTACAACAATTCCACTCCACCTTCAATTTTACCAGACTCAATTTACATAGAGCCTACAACTATATCTGCATCCGGGAGGGTGACGAATGGACAACAGCCTTGCACACCACTAAAGGGCACTATGAATATCTTGTCATGCCTATTGGAATGCATACTAGTCCGGCCATATTTCAAGCATTCATGAATGACATGTTTTCTGATAGGCAACAATAAAGTGATTGAGCATATCTTGATGATACTCTAATTTATTCCTCTTCTCTCAAAGAACATGTCCCCCACATCCAAGCCATTCTGCATCGACTACAAGAACATCATCTCTTCATAAAACTTGATAAATGTGAATTTCACCGTGATATCATCCACTTCCTAGGTTATGTCATAAGCAAAGAAGGTGTACACATGGACCCTCCAAGATCAAAGTGGTAATAGAATGGTTCAAACCCTGCACAGTGAAACAGCTAGAGACTTCTGGGGTTTGCCAGTTTTTACAGACATTTTATATGTAATTTTAGTTTCCTTGTTGCATCATTAACCTCTCTTCTCCATGGTAAACCCAAAACCATTAATTTAAACCCCATCGCCAGAGAAGCATTCGTTGTACTGAAACATAATTTTTCCATAGCACCCATTTTAAGACATCCTGTTTTCCACTCTCCCTTTTGTCTTCAAGATTTATACCTCTGATGTACGTGTGGGGCAGTATTGTCAAAGCATCATGGTTCACCTGCGAAGTTGTACCCTTGTACTTTTTTCTAGGAAGCTTTTGTCTGCCGAAAAGAATTACAATGTGGGGAACCGTGAGTTACTCATGATGAAACTCACTTTTTGAGAATGGTGACACTGGTTAGAAGGAGCACGACACTCCTTTGTCATATATACTGATCATTGCAATCTAGAATACATTGACAGCATGACGACTGAAGGCCAGACAAGCCAGGTGGGCTCTCTTTTTTACATGTTTCCATTTTCATGATTTCTATATTCCAGGGAAGAAGAACGGGAAAGCAGATGCCCTCTCCAGACAGTATATGAATAGGAACCATGGAAAAAACACCATGCCCATTCTACCTTCCACATGTATTCTATTTATTGACCACCATCCAACAATATCAAGAAGCCAATGAAGTACTGCCTGACCGACCACCCAATAAACTCTTTGTACCCCCTAAACTTTGTAACCAGGTTTTTCAGTTTTTTCATGACAGCCCCTGATAGGACACCCTGCATCACTCGGACAATAGACCTGATAGCAAGACACTTCTGGTGGCCCTCCCTCCAGCCAGATGTACAGGATTATGTTTTAGCTTGTCCTGTCTGCACACAAGCCAAAGCTGTCACCTCCCTACTGGTGAGCTACACCCCTGCCCATTCCCCATCAACTGTGGACTCACATAGCTTTAGATTTCCTCACCGATCTTTCAGATTCACAAGTTAATACCACCATCCTTGTTATTATTGACCGCTTCTCTAAAATTTGTCGTCTGCTTCCTTTGCCGGCTTTACCCACTGCTGCTGAGACTGCCGACCTGCTTTTTCAGAATGTTTTCTGCTATTATGGTATTCTTGAGGACATAGTTTCATATTATGGACCGCAATTCACTTCTCAATTCTGGTGTGCCTTCTGTCACTCGTTATGTATCAGTGTAAGCCTTACATCAGCTCATCATCCCCAATCTAGTGGGCAGACTGAACATCACAATCAGGAGATCTCCCATTATCTTCATACATATTGTTCCCAACATACGCAAGACTGGGTGCATTATATCTCCTGTGCTGAATATTTGTTTAACACTAACCTCCAGTTCTGTTTCCCCGTTCCAGTGTGTCTTTGGATACCAATCCATGCTATTTCCTGATGTCAGTCACCTATCCACAATCCCCTCCATTTATTCCTGGTTCTGCTGTAACAGCATGGTTTGGCAGGAGGTACGTGATCATCTCTGTCGAGCCTCCTGCACCCAAAAATATCAAGCTGATCCTTGCCACCATCCACTTCCTTTCCTTCACCCTGGTCAATGAGTGTGGATATCAATGCGGAATCTCCATTGACCCGGATCCTGTTGTAACCTTATTCCCCGTTATATCGGTCCTTGTAAGTTTCTCCGATTTATTAATACTGTTTCTTATCATCTCACTTTACCCTCTGACCTCCGCATCACACCTACGTTTCATGTTTCTCAATTCCAACCTGCCTGTACCAGTCCTGCTCACCCACCTTCCGACTTGTTCACCTCCTCCTCCCATTCACCTCAATAATGGTGAAGCTTACCGTGTCCGCACTCTGTTTAGCTCCCGCAGACACCATGGCCAGCTACAATATCTCGTGGATTGGGAGGGTTACGGTCCCAAAGATTGTTCCTAGGCCCCCTCTGCCTACATTTTGGACCTGGATCTCATTCCTGCATTATTGACGATAATGCATCAATGTTGACACAGCGATTTAATAAAACTTTAAACTCTACAAAAGGGGATCCTGAGCAACACAGCAAAATGCAATATACCAAAATTGTTATAAGGTAACATAAAAGAATTTGTGATTTTCTTATGACAGTTATCAATGTAAAAAATACTTGTAACATGCACACATACAATGACCTTAAACAATTTTTGAATGGCACCATTTCCATATTAACAGTGCACTAACCAAGAATACGAACAGTAAATGTACAGTTGGACATGTCAAAACATCATGCACAGATATTATTAGAAATGCAACATGGCCTTTTAAACAGTATCTGACAGACTAGTTACTTCAAAAAGGATTTAAAATATTGGATGAAATATTTGTCAGGCAGTGTTTCTTAACATAGCTGGAAATATAAGACATATCAGTGATGAGATAATCTTGGTGAATAAAAAATGTCTTCCCTTGAGGGATTCAAGCCATTTGTTTAGAAAATCCTTGCCTTAATCCTTGCTGATGTCTTCTGGGTTTCAGTACACATTACTCTCCTAAACACAAAGGTAAAGAGATGATCCAGAGATTAAACAGGGAATGCTAACTCTCTAACAGATTACTTTATGTACCTTACGGATGACATTCTTTCCACGCTGTTAAATGTCTGACTTTAAAACAGAAATTCCAAAGTTTGGAGATGGAATACAACAAAAAGGCAGCAAGAAAATTTTAAAACATTTTTGTCAACATTAATGAACTGTATTATTCTATAAACTGATCAGGTCACTGGCATTTAATATTTTAATTTTTGAAAATAAACCATGAATTTTTTTATTGAAAGGCACACATTAAATGCTTTTCCATCTCCATCTTCAAAATAAATAAATAAATGTAGAGTTACAATTTACCTAAGAATATTTAATTTAAATTTAACAAAATTAATATGTACTAAGATGATGTATATAAACATGAATTATTGTATTGTTATGAATGTTTGTGAATATTTCTTTTAATCTGTCTATACTTTATTTAAATTTTGTAGTTTGATTGATTCAGTATTGAAAACTACCTAAATTTAATTCGCAGTTGCCATCTGGAAAAATCCAACTGTTCCTTCCATTCCCAATATTTTACAAAATAAAAAGTAACCAAAGAAATCTTTACTTAAACCCCCCTATTGAGCTTGTGTATAAAGGCAGATCTTGGTTACAAATGCGTGTCAGATACAAACAGTGTTTTAGTAGTGTTTAGTGTTTAAGTTCAGTACTGTGCAGCCTGTCAAAATGATGGTCTCTGTCACTGCGTTGGCAATCGTTAACTAGACTGAAGCTAACCACAGTTCCTTGCAATGTGCAAAACAAAGTTATGAATAATTAATCTTATGTCACAACTTTGCCAATACTGTGAAAAAAAGCATTAGTTTCAACTACAGATGTGTCAGCTTCTAGTTTAACCATCTTTGTGAGGAGAGAGCAGTTTTAAAAGAAGAAAAACTATGCTGAGGAGAGTGTGGAGCACTTTTGCAACATCCCACTAATGCTAGTTATTTTCTCTGTGAATACAGCTGTTCAGTAAAGGCTTGAAATAGTGACAGTTTGAATTCTGATTGGAGTACAAAATGGAGGCGGAAAATACTGCAGAGAAACGATGGATTTGGGGTTCAGCTTAAACAAAGTATGCAGCATACAGGCGTTTGGGATAAAGTAACAGAATTTAACTTTATAAACATTTTAGGTGTGTTCCATCTTGTGTAATATGGATATGTTTAAGAATTTAACTTAATGGTAATAGCAATGAAGATTCATAGCAATGTAGCACTAAATTCTACATGTATTAAATTTACTATTGCATAATTGTGTTTTGTGCCTTGTCATGGGTTGGATGGATGGTAAAGTTTTATTTATTTTATTTTCCACAAACTTTGAGTTCTTACCATCCGAGCAATATAACCCAAAAACAAAGCAAAGTAAGCAGGAGCAAAATATATGTTATTTAGCAAATGCATACAAAAAGGAAAGTCAATGCAGGATGGTAAATATGGCCACACATCATTGAAATTTTGCCTACACTGTTATGCTGGTACAGTGTGACGTCTATGTGCATGCCTCACAGGTGGCCTGCATGGATTCAATCCGCTGCTCAGTGGTCTCATGTCGCACTCAGAGAGGATGGAGATGGGAACAGGGGAAATGTTCAATGTCGCAGCGCATGAATATAGATGGTGGAGGGGGGGGAGTGGGGGTGTTGGTCTGGAACTGCAGGTGCCTGGTTTTCCTTTCAAACGCTGCAGTTATTCCTACCAGTATAATGCAACGGACAGAGGCTGAAGTGTTGGGACAGAGTTCTTCAAAGCTGCCTGTTAGCGTGTCTGCCTATCTAATTTAGTTTTTTTTTTCTTTGTTCACGACACCTAAGGGTTTAACACGTTCGATGGAACATTTTCAGTGCTTGTTCATATACTCTATTCAATATATACACAGGGAACCTAACTCAGTAGAGTTCTTATAACATAGAAGCTGGGGGCCAAAGCTAGATTATTGTTATCACGAAGTCTGCATTCCATCGAAAGTCATATGAATCATATGAATTTTTCCATCACTTGTACTGAAATACAAGTAACATGAGGATGGTATTTGTAATGTGTGAAATCTCATACTGTAATGTCTGACTGACATTTGTATGTTCTTCCAATGCTTGAGTAAGTTTCCTCTACATTCCTCTTCTGTCCTTCCATGGCCCAAAAATATGGGGTTAGGATGAATTGGGTACTCTAAATTGTTCTTAGCAAGTGTGTGTGTGTAGACCCTGCAATTTTATGAACTATACCCATCATCTCTGTGTTTATCACCCAATTTTAATGCACTATTTGAATAACTTTAAAAAAGCCAGTTATGTTAATTTCATTAATTTATATGTATATATTATAATGTGTCATGTTATTTGTTTAGTGCTAAATCAAAGATATTCTGTAACCACAATGGATTACAGGAATTTTGAATGCTATTGTCCAAAAAACCATGATGGTAACCATATTAGATCATAATTTGCTTAGCAATGGAGTACAGCATAACGAGGCTGCAATCTGTGCTTTCTTTTTACAATTTCTTTTGAAAGATAATTCCTTTATTTCAATTCATTGCAATGAAAGACAATTAGATTAGCTCAACTATAGTCTGCTGTGTTAAGCAAAATGTTAAGAAAAGTATTAACATCGTTCATTTCACAATATAACTGTAAACATTAAAAACAGTTGAGGATAGATGATAATTTGAGTTTTAATCTTGTCCTTTTCTCTCGGGACTATTTACATGCAATTCCTATACTTGACTATATGCCACATTTGCATCCGCACAAACTGTAGGACTGGGCAGGGCCGGTGGTTTTTACTCTCGACCCAGCCCCATAATTGTTTAAGATGTTAATGTGACATTACATAGCCATTGTTGTGTATCATCAACTTAAATAAAATTGAGGATAGACAAATAAGGCCTGACATTTTAATTCAGAAGGAATTTATGAATTTGATATTTCCCCTACAAATTTCAGCCAACTGTACTTTAGAGTCACTGGGAGATAAACTGTGAAGAAGACAATTAGCTGTTAAAAAGAATGTGCAACAAGAGTTGGTAGGAGTTTAAGGCTGGCACTGTGAACACAGATGGAGAGTTGAACGAATGCTCGGCCCATGCCACTGGCTTAAATGCAGTACACACTGACACGTTATTGGGAAGAACCTCTTATTGCCAACTCAAATGAACATGATTAAGAAATCAGTGTGCTGATTGATGCAGAAAAGGGTGTGGAATGGCAGCTCAAGGTGTGAGATGCATCACACAGGGACCCACATCTCTCATTATTCCAGTCTTCTAGTTATTTAACTGTGTTACATATCAAATATCCCCATTAAGAAAAAGAATGAGAATTAAAAGTCTGAACACACTCCCCTTGGGAAGCATGGAAACACAGGCCAGCAAGCTTCAGTCTGAAACTCTCAGAAATTACATGGTAATAGTCAAAGAAGACATTTGCTTGGAGAAATTTAACAATCAAAGAACAAATGGGACAAAAATATCTCTTGGGTTTTCTGGGTTTCCTAGGTTTTTTTAAACTTTAGCAAAACTGTATGAACAACTCCTAACAGTTAAACTCTCTTGGTACAAAAAAGACAATGTATAACTATCAGGTACAAGATGCAATAGCACTGACAACTGTATCCTCAGACATTTTGTATGTGGGTGTGGTTTAATTGCACAGGTAAATTGTAAACTGCCTTTGTGGTGAGCTGATGCAGTCTTCAAATAGTTGATTTAGAAACTTGGTGGTTGCAGATTGCCTAGTACAGAAAGGTAACCAGGGCCACATTCCAGCAGTTGTGTGGAATTCTACCCTGGTGATACCAGACTCTTTCAAATTTTGTCAATAATGCTAACTTTGTGTCATTGTATTGTGTGTTCAGCTCTATTGAAGTGTAATGGTATCCACAACGTCTTGCTGAGTGTAAATGTCACAGATGACACCTGTAGGGGTGGGTGCCATTTTTGTCATGCCACTTCTGTTTTGGTGTTAGTATGCAGTCAGGGTAGTTGTATGTATTTATTTTTGCTTTCTTCTGTTAGCTGAGTTTCTATTCCTCATAAAGCCCATATAGCTTATGCTTTGTTAACAATTTTAGCGATTTCCTGCCCTGACCCTTATGTTTTCCCACTCGAGTGCTACACCTAGGTATGTCATAAATAAAGTATTTCTGGTTAGATGAAAGTAGCTGCTCTGTGGTGTGGCACAGTAGTTTATATTGTTTGTTATGTTCTCTACAACAAATAAGATGTTGAGCTGGCTGGACTCCAAGAAAAAAGACAGAATTCCATGCAAACTACTTTCTGTTGGTATTTAATATTATAGTTTGTTTAGCTGACTTCATAAAACCTTTAATATTTTGTGTATACGTGATAATAAAAAGAACCTTGTTAAGATCATTTGGCTTTTTGTTTGTTGTGTTCTTGACATTTTTTTGGATGATAACAAGCAGTGATGAAACGGTCTTAAATAAACCCACAATGTTCAGCTCAGTCTCTTAATTAAAATGTTCATGGTACATTGTCAGTCCCTCCCATAGAAAACAAGTCATTATAAAGTTTTCCAATATAATATGCTTAACTATTGTTCAGTAATTGCCTGATACAGTATGGAAAGCATGTGTTGCAACCAAAATATACTATTCACAGTTGACATTAGAGGCTGTGATGTTTGGAACAATAACAAAGTACCTTTTGGACTGATATTTTATCCCCTGTTCCTGTGTGTGTGCGTATTTGTGTGTGTGTGTGTTTGTGTGTGTGTGTGTGTGTGTGTGTGAGTGTGTTGTTTAGGATTGTATGTGCATACTGGTATATAATCTATATATCCAGTGAGTGTTCACCTTGGATACCTTGTGCCCTACCTTTTCCCTAGCCCATGGGATACTCTCTCTTGCAGTGACCTTGAAAAGAATGAGCCGTTAGGTAATGGATGGTTTTTGTTTTGGGTGGACAGCTTTGTGCATTATGATTGTTTGGTGTTTTCAAATGAAGGTAGATATTAAAACTCTGAAATTTTTTAACTTTGTGAAGCCAGTACTGTAAAAAAAGGTACAAATTAGAGGCCCTTTCAGCACACATGGGGTTAGTGTTCAGCACTTAGACTAAAGCAGTTTAAGGTATAAAAAATTTTAGGTAAAGATGGCATTAAAACATCCAGGCTGAGCTAGCCTCATGGTTAATACCACTGACCAATGTTTTTAACCCTTTAAATATGAATATTGTGTAAAAGAATCTGTTAGGAGTATCTACAGTGCATGTTTATTGATCAGAATCATAAAACGTTAAGTAATTTAAAAAGTGGTGTTAGCATAAGTTAGTTTGTCACTCTCTTTGTTTCCATAACATTTTCTGTGTGAGCAGTGGCATTTTTATAGAATTCAGTGGTCTTGAATGAAACCTTACTCTGACCATACAAATAATGGCTGGAAAATCAAACACCGCAGATTTATATGAAAACATTTTTTTCACTAACAGTGGTAACATGTTTTGTGGAGCTGCTGACTGGGATGTAGGTAAACATTCCTCACGGCATGACTTCAGAAAACCTTGAAAAACTGCCTCCTCCTACCCTCCCCATCTCTTCATCGTCACCAAGGCAACCACATTCCTAGGTCATCTCTGTGCCAGGTTACTGGGATTACACTGTGAACTATGCTTTCAGAACACTCCTTATTATCACTCCATTCATATTTTGGTAAAAGATTTGCACTGTAGGCAGTGTTAATCAATCCCTTCTCTGAAGAGTCTCTGTCACTGCTATAGATAAAGGGCTAAAGAGTTATATCAAGAAACCAATATAGACTCTGTTAAGACAGCTGCATCAGTCTGTTGTTAATAGTTTAATAATACCTGAGTCTTTTTGACTAATATAAAGTGCACTGTACTTATAAGTGTGTCAGTTATAAGTACAGTCCATTTATGTGCATGGTATATGTCTGGTCCCTTTTAAATACAGCCTGTTTTCAAACGGTGATTGCAAAAGTTTTGGCTGTAAGCACGCAAGTGGCCATGCTTGTGCACCTGGGGTATCCGTCTCCGCACACAAGCACAGGTGCTGTGACACATAGACCATTAATGGCCAATGACATATGTCACTATGGAAGAGACTCTGAAATCCTGCCTGCTTGCAGAGCTGTGTGCTAGCATGGAAACAGCTGTAAACAGTGAGGACTTGGACAATGAGCATAACCATGGAGAGTGGTATAATAGCACAAATGACGGAGATGAAACGGCAGGCGTCCAAATTCCAGCGGTGTTCACAGCTGCCCTGCAGAGCTTACACAGTGTATGTGCTTATTTAGGAACTGCTGGCTGTGATCATATGAGCCCTTTTATATGTTTTCTGAACACATTTATTACATTAATAAGCAGAATATAGTTCAGAAGAAAATCTAAGACATTTTACATTATCTTTAGAATGGAATTGTTAAGAAAACCAACTATTTCATGTCCTGTAATTATGTTCATTACACGTTTTACCATGAATTCTGTGTACTAGAATGTCATTATTTAAGGCTAACTACCACCTTTCACTCACTAGAACTGTGGTGTTCGCCAACGACATGACTGTGGTGGGTCTCATCAGCAAGAACGGCGAGTCAGCATACAGAGAGGAGATGCAGAGACTGACGGACTGGTGCAGAATCAACAACCTGTCTTTGAACGTCAACAAGACCAAAGAGATGGTTGTTGACTTCAGACGAGCACAGAAGGACCACCCTCTACGGAACATCAATGGCTCCAGTGTGGAGATTGTCAAGAACACCAAATTCCTTGATGTCCATCTGGAGGAGAACCTCAACTGGTCCATGAACACCAACTCCATCACCAAGAAAGCCCAGCAGCGTCTCTACTTCCTACAGCGTCTGAGAAAGACCCAACTCCCACCCTCCATTCTCACCACATTCTACAGAGGGACCTTCGAGAGTGTCCTGAGCAGCTGCATCACTGCCTGGTTTGGGAACTGCACCGTCACAGATCGCAGGACCCTACAGAGGATAGTGAGGACAGCTGAGAAGATCATAGGTGTCTCTCCTTCCTCCATCACAGACATTTACACTACCTGCTACATTGCAAAGCCACCAGCATTGTGGATAATCACACACACCCGTTTTACACACTCTTTACATTTCTGCCATCAGGAAAAAGGTACCAAAGCATTCGGTCCCACACAACAAGACTATGGAATAGTTTCTTCCCACAAGCCATCAGGCTTCTCAACACTCAAGGACTTAACTGACACACACACAGTAACTTATTATATCTGTATTATGGCTGCCAAGTAGCCCATCTTGTTTTCATCTTCAGTACCATGTATCAGTATGCTGCATCAGTGTCCTGTGTCAGTACGCTGTGTCAGTACGCTGCATAAGTGTGCTGTATCAGTACCCTGTGTTAGTACCCTGTGTCAGTGTTCTGTATCAGTACCCTGTGTCAGTACGCTGTGTCAGTGTGCTGTGTTGGTGTTCTGTATCAGTGTGCTGTATCAGTACCCTGTGTCAGTACGCTGTGTCAGTACGCTGCATCAGTGTGCTGTATCAGTACCCTGTGTCAGTACCCTGTGTCAGTGTTCTGTATCAGTACCCTGTGTCAGTACACTGCATCAGTGTGCTGTATCAGTACCCTCTAACAGTGTGCTGTAACACACATTACCTTCTCGCACCTTAACCCATATTAGTCAGTGCACTCTCTGTCTCGTACGTTTCGTCTTGTGGCATGTATTTGCACGGTTTGCACATCCTTTGCACTTGTGCACTTTATGTAGTTATGTTCTCTTTTTTGTCAACTTTAGATATGTGAATCTCGTGCAGCTGTATGTTGTTATATGTAGCACCATGGTCCTAGAGGAACGTTAATTTCATTTCACTGTGTACTGTACTCACTGTATATAGCTGAAATGACAATAAAACCACTTTGACTTTGACTAGAGTCAGGTACAGATGGTCCCCGAGTTATAATGGTTAGACTATTTTGGTCCCTGAGTTACAACGGCTAGACTATTTTTCGATCTTACGATGACGATAGTGATATGACAAAATTGTAAAAATATTTTAAGTTTCACACAACATTGAAATGTAGCAACGTATGTGGTATGACACGTTGGGATGCTGCTGGGATGTACACATCTCCCGCCTTGTGAGTTGCCTTACTCTTGCCAGCGATTGATAGAATTCAGTTGTCTCAGTCTAAAAGAGTGTTTTTTTTCTGTGTTTTTGGTGTTTTGGCCATGTCTTCCATCCATCCATCCATCCATCCATTATCTTAACCGCTTATTCCTGGTGAGGGTCGTGGGGAAGCCTGGAGCCCATC
>JABJVR010029343.1:0-35370 GCA_025773905.1 Chitala chitala
GAAGTAAATGTAACACAGAGAGCAGCGCCAACACAGTTCTATGTGAAGTATACAGTTTTATGAGTTGTGTACTTGTATGATTATTGTACTCTTGTAGCTGTGTACAATAATTATAAAGTGCAACAGCGCAGGTGTGATGGTGTGTGAGAGTCGTTAGTCTATCAGTCCAGCCCTTGAAAGTTAAGGAGTCTTATGGCGTAGAGAAAGAAGCTGTTACACAGTCCGGCCGTGAAGGCCCACATGCTCTGGGACCTTTTTCCAGATGGCAGTAGAGTGAAGAGTTTGTGTGATATGTGTGTAGGGTCATCCACAATGCTGGTGGCTTTGTGGGTGCAGTGTTAAAACTAGGGATATTCAGATAACTAATAAATTAATTAATTTTTTATGAACCAGCAAAAAAAAAAAAAAAATGGACCAACAGTTGAGAAATGCTTCTCTAGACACCTGAGTCACAATTTTTGGGTTGTTTTAGTAGCACTAGATTATGGGGAGTATTTAAAGGAATAATGAAAATGTATAAATTGCTTAAAATTACCCAGAAATTCCCTGAACCCCATTCATTCTAATGATTTTGATATATCAATGTTGATAGTTGGACTCTGGAGGTTTCTTCAGTTCCTTACTGTCCTTCATGTCCTTTGGCCAGGCATGAATGAAACACATGGGAATTAATTAAAATCAGTTCATATATAAACACAAAAAACACATTTTAAAAGTTTTCCAGAATGTTGGATATGATCACTGAAAGAAATAGCATGCTGGTGTATTGGAGGTAAGTAAATGTACTATGGTGGAATCCCTCAATGGTCAGGACAAGAGTCTGATTAGTTATTTGAGTTAGGGTTAAAGTCCTTAATTTCACAGGATAATTCCCTTTTCTGGTAGCTTGTATGGTTGCAGGTTATAGCTGCAGGGGTTCAAGACTCGAGCAGAGCTGCCCCTGTTACATAGGTGTCGTGACCTGGATAAATACTGTCTGCTACCATGCAGTCACCTTGCTGCAGGTATTTAGAGGGGGGAGGATGCAGTGAAGATAAATCCGCTATTGTAGAAGCCGCCTGTGGTCAAGGGAAAAGCTTGATTAGTTCCCTGAGCAGGGGGCTCATGCTTTTGGCTCAGCGGTTTAATTTTTTAACTTTGTGTGGGTCACAGCTGCACAAATCCTAGTCCTAGTTGAGCTTCCCCTGTTACACAGGGTTTACCTAAGGTTAACTATTCTGTATGCAGTGGTAGGCCAGTTCAGTGCGTACTCACTGAGGAAAATTTATCCTCTTTCTCTTACTCTGTTTTGGCTCTTCTAGCTCTTTTCCACTCATTTTCTTTCTGTCTGTAATATTGTATCTAGTAGCTGTATCGCTCAACTTCTTCATCATCCAACCCCAGCTAGTAAGCTGGTATCATTTGGATACTAATATGGGCTGTAAGTGAAGCACCATCAAAAGCCCTGTGTTTTTGGTCCACCTCTCACCAGTTCACACTTTAACACTGCACTTCTACTCTCAAAGCCAGCCCTGTCCTCAAAGTTTTATCAATTCCATCATCTATTGTGCTGGATTTTCTGTTGAGCATGGTGTGCTTTTGGGACTAACTTGGTTCTGGAAATGAAAACTTTATATTGTATCGCTGCCTTTGAGAAACATGGTTGTCAAAAAACTTGTAAAGTAGCATATGTTTTGCACTTGTAAATTGTTATGTGTGGGATATTTTGCTTGTTGTCTACAAGTCTATTATGTACAGTCAAGAACTAATTGTTATTAAAGAAAAGAAGAGGAACCCAACCACTAAACCTTGAGCTCAGTGTGTTTTTCTGTTGTGGGTATTCAACAAGTGGCCAGTTCAAGTTTTAAGACAGACCTCCCTGTGACCTGACTGCCTAAAGTAGCATAAATAGCTCTGAAAATAAGTATTGTAGGTGTCAGCTAAGGAATCGAGCTCTGGAGGAATGTGTTAAGAATTACTTTCATCTTGTGTACTTTAATATATGGTAATTTATGTGTGTTTCTTGTTTGTTTATTCCAGTAAAACAAGAATAGAAATGACCGTCTTCACTTCAGCTGACCCTGGAGAATGTGCAGTGATTGCACAGCTGTTGCCCGACTCCTGGCCTGTTCGCAAAACGGTGGTTGAGCATCCTATGTTGTGATTCTGTGCCACTGCTGTCCTTTATCTAATTGTCACGGAGGATGGGATTGGCAGGCGGTCATCTGTCCCCCCCCCCCGCAGGTCGCTCGTTATATAATTCTGCAAACAATCCTGGTGGAGCCCGCGCACTCTGTGCATGTTACTGCATGTCGATGCACGGTAAGGAGGCTGAGCGAAGTGAACAGCAAGGGTGCGAGGAGTGGGGGAAAGCACATTCAAAACACAAAGATCAATAAAATGTTAATAATAGATGGTGCTGTAAAAAAATGGTGTGAGGGAGATGGTAAGTGCGGGGAGTTTTCAGATGCTCGCTCTCGTTCTCACACTGACACATCACAGTGTGCTGGGACTCTGAACACAGGTTGTTATGCTCGGAGGAGGCAGAGGAATGAAGCTAAGCATATGGCATGGAAGAATGATTTGGCAGCAGAGCTCCATTTTGTCTAGATCACATGTTGAACATAGTTTTGCTTAAGCCATTATGACAGCCCTCATCTAGTGCTGAAGACCCCAAATGGGAGAAGAACCCCAGCCTGTACTTTCTCATGCCTTTCATTAGTGTTCCGGTTTTGTTCAGTGAGTTCCCTCATGGAAAAGCATAGATATTTAAGGATTGTAAAATTGTTGTTTGCAGTAGTCATTCTTATCAGTAAGGAGCATTAAAGGGCAATGAGAATACAGGTTATTTCAATGAAAGGCCTCAAGGACATAAATGAAAGTCCACCTGCCACATTCCAATGTTCCTTTTATTATAGATCGAATATTTATGTCAGAGTATAAAAAGTTGACTAAGCTACATCATCCATCCATCCCTTATCCAGCTGCTTATCCTGTTCAGAGTAACCTGAACAGCATACAAGGCGGAGCACACCTTGGACAGGGCGCCAACCCATCGCAGGTCACACACATACACACACACACCGGAGGCGATTTGAGTTAACCAATCCACCTAACCAGAATGTCTTTGGGGCTGTAGGGGGTAGCCAGATAACACCAATGCATGCACAGGTGACTTTGCAAGCTCAACGCACAGGTTTACAGACAGTGCCGAGACCCACATGACCCTGGAAGTGTGCAGCAGCAATATTATAGTAGTACTTATATATTAAATTTACCAAATATAAACAATATTAGTACAAACTTTATAAATATAGCAGAAGTAAGTCTGGAGATTTAGAGCTGTGCTTAAAGATCAACATCATATCATCCTTGTGTACTTACTGTAATCTGCACAATGAATTGTTATAAACAAGCAGAATGTGCACAGGCTAAAATTTAAAAAAGAAACAGCATCTTGACATCAATTACTGTAAAATTGGGATATGACTCAAATAAATCATGGTCTGTGTCAAAATACCCATTACCTTCCCTTGCATGCGAATCTCTAATTTCCTTTCTGTCATGATTCTAAATCTCACAATGCTTTATAAAGTTTATAAAGTACAATCATGGGGCTTATAATTAGTATGTAACTTTGTGATTGTCACTTTTATTCGTCATTGACTAACCACAGTACTGCTTCCCCATCTGGGTCTCAGAACTTCTCTAACAGCATTGGATTTTGCTATGGATTTAGCATAGAGGAGCAGATTCTTTATCTTCTTTAAACCCAACTGCCTGATTATTTATTTATTAGTTTTTTCTAGAACCAAAAAACCAATCGGTCTTTTCCATGTATGGAATCACAACTGTAAACCGAGCAGGGTCTCGGACACATCATTTCCTCTTGTCCCAAAGGCCAATAAGCCTCTATTGAGTCAGATTGAATCGCTCTGCAGATAAGCCCCGTCTGCCATGGAGAAAAGGTCACGAGCCAGACTTGAAAGAGAAAAGCCTTAAAAGGCCAGACAGGCGGGACAGCTTTGGCTGCAAGGACGGGCAGCCAATTTCAGAGGCGCTCAGGCATCCTGACCTGAAAGAGGGTCCACGCTGCTCTAATTTCCTCCTGCTGGAAGATGAAAGGGGTTGTGCAAAGGGCACGGCTCCAGGCCACCACTAAGAGAACTAGAGTCTTGGTTGTTTTGCGCATATGAAATAAAAATGTAGAACTGGAAACTGTGCTAATAACCGAAGAAGAACCTCCCACCTGTACATTTCATTTGTAGGAGAAGCATGTTGATAAAGATTATTATTATGGTTACGGTTGGTGGCCTAAAGCACTCTTTACCACTGTGACATTTTGGCAGTTTTTTCTTTTTTAATTTCCCTGGTAAACATCTGAATGGTGCTAGTAGTATGGTAGTTCAGACCCATATCCCCATCCAAGGTTACAACAGCACTCAGGCCTGAGACTTAAACACATAAATATTTGCTCACAAATTAAACTCTTTCATCCATTTTGCTATCTGAAATGTAATATATACTTAACTGCAGCTACAGGAAATTTTGAAAACCGTTTGGCACCTGGTGCTAATTCATTTTGAATTGCATAAGTTTTTCATTAAATAAATTGCCCAAAAAAGTGCTTTGCCCAAAAATAATGTATGAATGTTATTTCAAGCATTTTTTTCACTGAAAATAATTACCTTTTGTTTCAAATACTCCATTCTATTTGTTTCTCAAAGAAGTTGGAGTTATTATGTTCATCATAGCATCCATCCATCACCCGTCTGCTTTTCCCGCAGAGGGTCACAGAAAACCTGGAGCTTGTCCCAGGCAGCCTAGTGCACAAGGTAGGGGACACCCTGAACAGAGCACCAACCCAGTGTATGACACACACACTAAAGAAAAATTTTTTGGGGTTGGCCAGTCAACCAAAGTAGCATGACTTTGGAGCTGTGGGAGGAAACTGGAGAACCTGGAGGAAACCCACGCAAGCACAGGGAGAACATGCAAACTCTGTAAATTCAAACTCCTTTTTAACCCACTACTGTGGAGGTGGGAAGCAACAATGCCATCCACTGAGCCAAATTCAAGCTCATTTGAACAGCAGGACATGTAGGCTTGGTGTGTAGTTCCACACCTGGTTTTGTACTTGCACCTTGGATGCTGATTCAGCTTGGATGGTTTCTCTGTATATTTGTTCATTGTCACCCAGAAAGGGATGTTGCTCAGGTGAATTTCCAACTCTGAATTGCCCTTATCATGTAGACCACTGTTCTTTCTTGAGTGTATCCTGTACTGCTTGGGTTACGTTCCAGGCCTCTTGAGGAAATATTTATACATGTGCGCATGTTCATGGGCAGCTCTGGGGTTTAGCACGTACCATTCTTGCATCGCACATGGTGTTGGTGGTTTCAATTTGGCCTTCACCACTGTCTGCACAGTGCATTTTTTGTGCCTGCGCACACACAGATCTCTTCTGGGTGCTCCACTTTCTTCTCGTAGCCCGAAGGCAGGCAGTTCAGGTGAGTTGAACACTCCAAATTGCCCCTGAATAACCTGACAGTATATTTTTGTATCACAACTCTTAAATCACTATGGATGGTGAGAATTATTCCTATGACCAGCATCAGTTATTACCACCGTCCAATACATAAACAGTTCGGTTTTACAGTAACATTTCCATTTCATAAATATAAAATATGCATACAGAGTAGATGAAATAGTCTGCTGTTCCAGTAGAACATTAGTTTGACAATACTGCAAATGACAAGAATGCCTCTGAACTAGACAACACTAGTTATGTTAAAGAATGGTGTGTGCTGTAGCTCCAGGAGCTGAGAATCCCTGTTCTTTCAACTTTTATATTAAAAAATGTAAGGGAGAATCACGGGCGTCACCCAGCTCTTAGCCTTTTAAAATAGCCATAGGCATTACTTGACACCTTTGGTAAATCTCATTTGTTATGCATTCTTTTGCATTATTCCATTTCACATATTCCTGCTTTCAAAACAATGGCATATGCACAAAGCATAAACCGTAGCAATATGTGTGCTGATATGTACTAGTAGCAAATGTGATTTACCTTTAAAAAAATAATAAAGCCTAATATTTTCATGCTGCTGCTCCACAAACTAGTGTGTCCCTGGTTAAAATGTTTGTTAGGGATTGTAATACTATAATGTTTCTACGTACAGCTGAGTATAGAAATTCTACACATTAGAGCCTTTCAGAAGGGTTCTGTTTTCCCCCATGGTCCACCTCTTCAATAATGATAGCAGTAGACTAGCGGTCCTAGATGAAGATAAGACTGGTATTTGGGAGAATCCTGAGATTTTTGTCATGAATCATGTGAACATTATTCCAGTGCTTTTTCTGGCTATAGTAATAAACACTTTTATGTCATGTCTTCAGTAAATGAGCTCCTACTTCTAATCCTTCTGGTTATTCTCTGACTGTATAATTTAATATGTATGGCCACACATATGGGTTAAACAGGTCTAAATTTCCTTTAATAGATTGCCTGTTTTCTGAGTGGGCAGCCATTTTTCAGTGCCTGGGGACCTAGCACAGAGTGTCTTGCTCAGGGACACACCTGGTGGCTTGGTGGGATTTGAGCTGGGAGACATCCCATTCTGATATCCTACCCATTGAGCCCCCAGGCCTGTACGAATTGAAAGACCATATGCTTCTGTCTGATAATTTCACGTTTTCTTTTTTCGACTTGCTCCTTACTGCCACAGACACAGGCATGAGTATCAGGACTGTGCTCATTTTACCTGAAAAGATAAGGATATTTTTGTTTCTTGACATCAGTAGTTTAAACATTGCTGCAAAGTCAAGAGGCCTCAAATTTGGTTTTGAATGCTTGATGTCTGACAATTTGGATTTGGACAATCAGATTTTGGGGAAGATGGGCTCTGTTCCTGAGCTCGACAACTGTATTGTACTGGTAAAGTGAAACAACTTTAGCCAGACTGTCAGCGTTGTGCTGTCCTGAAGAGCTGCTTTTATGTGCACTAGAAAAGGCCATTCAGACTGAATGGAAAAATATTATCCATAGGTTTCACCCCATCGATGTTGTCTGCACGTGCCTTTGTTTTTCCCCCTCTGTGCAAACAGGCACAGGGGCTCCTCTCTAGTTCACTCACGCTGCACCGTCTCCAGCGATGCCTGTCGATTCAATTACATGTTTTGACCGAAAGGTTGAAGCCCAGAGTGGCGCTTGGTCCTGGTTGATACACATTCTCCCTGCCGAGGGAGTGTAGGACACAGTGCTAATTACCAGGCCTGTCTGCTACCGCTGCTTCCACACTGGCGTGACGAAGGGGGAGATCAATCACAATTCATGCCTCTCTGTGACCTCTGTGCTCCCTTCATCTTTATGTGTCTCCCTCTCTTGCTCTCTCTCTAAATCTTTCTTTCATCTTTGTCTTACCCCCCTTTTGTCCTCTTTTTTTTTGATCACCTTCTCCATGTCCTCATCCCTCGCTTTTCTTCTCCGCCTCCCACCCTCAATCCTTGCCCCGGTCACAGCCTTATTTTATTCGCCTCTCAGAAGAGGCACCGCCCACACCATAAGCACATTTGAGCACATGCACATGCCCCCCAAGCACACTGGACACCTTAAACCTTTTTTATAAACATCCTCACCCTCCTATTGTTTGTTGTTGGTCAAGAATTTTTCTAGGTTTACTACTTCACAAAGATCCCAAACCCATTGTACTGCAGTCATACCCTTTGGACTAGGAAATGCCACATTACCTTGCAAGGCATTCCATTTCTGCTGTAAAGCAATACCAATTGCCATTAGTTCAGTGGGACCACAGAAGATACATGTTTACTTACTTTCTCAGGGCCCAGTCGTGGGAGATATGAATGTCATCCAATTTGGCAATGTGAGAACAGTAAAAAAATAAATAAAAACATTACTGGGTCCCAGTCGTGCACTTCTGAAGTTGCACAGGTGTGTCTTGCTGTATAAAGGCTCGTATAATTACTGCCATCCTTTAAATTGTAATCTGTATGCAGATATCACGTGCAGGTGCGGTATGACTATACGTTGCCCAAATGAATCAGAAGGGATATATTCGTTTTTAATTCCTGTCTGGTGATGATAATCACTTCTTCTTGGAAGATACATATTCAGGTCTTAACGAGTCCTGAGGCAAAACCCACAGGGCAGATATTAGGTGTGTGACTTTGGCTATTGGCTTGGAAACTTTTCCAGCTGAATTTACAAGTTTTACACGTATTTTACACTCAGGCAATTAGGAGAGAAAGTAGACGATAACTAAATAGCTTTGTGGAAGAAGGGAAGACTAGGGTTGAGTCGGTCGGCTACAGGCTCCTGAACAATAGCTACTGGTGAGCTCATCCAAGAGGCTGCCTTCAACTCTCACATGACAGGGCAAGTGATTAGTAAGTGGCCTGAGACTCAGGTGTGACTCCTGTCTGAAACAAACCCTCATCTTATACCCCTCATTTAGCTGAAGGCCTGTAGCTGTGCTCCCTTTCACTAATCCCCCAGGCTCCACCATGACACGCTGTGGCAGTGATGTTGATGGACACAGTTCTGGGTTATTATTGCAGCAACAAGGGGGATTTGGAGATGATGAGCAGTGATGAGTTTAACCCGTCTTTGCCCTGGGATGATTATTCTTTTATTATTATTTCACAAATATTGTCAGGAGTCAAAATAAATATTATATTTTCTATTTATTTCTCTCCAGGGACCAGCTAGCTAGTGCTTGGGCCTCCTTACATAGTGATTTTCTGAGCTCCACTGCAAACCACAGTGAAGTGAGCTTCTAGATGGGGATTCAATGTGTGTGTGTGTGTGTGTGTGTGTGTGTGTTTTTTTAAAGGTTCACTTACAGTATGCAATCGATTATGTGTTGCTCATCTGACCAAAAGTGGTGATAATCTTGTTTTCTTCCTAGTGTGTCTCATTTACTCACTAAATCACTTTTGTTTGTTTTTTTGTTTGTACCTCACATATGCTAATGGCAGTCTACATCAAGAATGATGTTATTACAGTCGTACTCATCTGTACACTTACAGCGCTTCATCTTTTTGTCATGTGTTTTTGTATACGTTTCAGTAGTCAATTTCCCACGATTTAATGTAGACGTCGTGCGGACGTGCGATTTGATATATGGACAGCACACGCTGTTGTAAATTCGGCCACGGTCCTGTTTAGATAACGTGTTTATCCATGTTGACACTGTGAAAAATGACGAGCCTCCTTTGATGAAGCAATCGGCGACGAGCAGCAGGCGGTCAATAGTAATCCTTTAGCAGGCGTGCAGGCCATCCGTTTCTCCTTCTCTGCTGAGGCTGACAGAATAGATGGCAGCAGTGGCCATCCAGCACTGGATTTATTTGTGGTGCTTGCATGGCAAAGTGCATAAACGGGCCAGCAGTCAGAGTCATAGCACAGGGGATGATGAGGAGGTTCACAGAGTTTTGGGCAAAGTCACAGGCCTTGCTCATCACCCTGTTTTGGTAGCTGGAGGGGGGGGGAGTTGGGTTGCTTTCAAGCGGGCTCTTCAAGCAAGGGCCAAACTGAGCACAGAGGTGATCAGCAGGACGGTGTGAGGACATGTCTGTACAGTAAACTGAACACCCAATTCACATACAGTGGCAAGAAAAAGTGTGTGAACTTCTTGGAAATAATTGATTTTCTGCAATAGTTTGCCATAAAATCTGATCTGATCTTCATCTAAGTCACAACAATAGACAAACATAATGTGTTCAAAGTGATAACACACAAACAATTCTCATTTCTTGTGTCTTTATTGAACACACCCATTAAACATTCACAGTGCTGGAGGAAAAAATAAGTGAACCCTTGGAGTTAATAGCTGGCCGAACCTCCTTTGGCAGCAGTGGCTTCAAACAAGAGCTTTCAGTAGTGTGGATCAGACCTGCACAATGTACAAGAAGAATTTTTAACCATTCCTCTTTATAGAACTGCTTCAGCTCAGGGGCTTCATTCACATACTTGGAAAGTAGGAGGGTATTTCTTTTTTGAAGCTGAAGTCTTACTGAATTATTTATTGTTTTTTAGTGCTAACAGGACAGGAATACAATACTCCTTAGTAAGAACAAAATTTTAGCAGTAACAAAGTCTCATACTAAACCAGTGCTGATAGATACTGTATTAGGCCACTTATCTGATTGCTCTCTCCCTCTGAGCAGACAGACAAGGCCGTAGCTGTTGTCTTGGGATCCATGACAGAGACACACTGCTAGAATCGCATGTGCAGCAGGTGTGAGGTATAGTACGTTTTATTTCCATGGTTTAAAGAGAAGCCATTGGGTGGATTCGCTTGTATTTCTGGGCGGCTTGTCAGGTCCCTGACACTAAACCGAACCACCAGCGATGACGTATGGGACTGGTGTCTTGACCCCGTCATGAATGAGAAATTGCTGCTGCTGCTCATTTGTAACTGGAAGGTGAGCGGTTGCTATTGTAATCAGCCCGTCCTGTAACTGATGGCCTGGCTGTTCACCTTGGGGGGAGATCCACAGGTGGTAAATGCTAATTGAATAGATTAGCCTCTTCACAGCTCTGTGGCCTTGCAGAATGACTGCAGTGCTGCTTACGCGCTTCCAACTGTGGACAAAGACAGATCCTCTGGAGCAAATGTCACAAGTAATGTATTCCCAGAAAAGGAACAAGTTTGATATGGTTCCCACAAAAAACTTCACACTCATCAGTCATTATAGCTTGTTAAAAAGGCAGCGGAAAAAGGCAAATTACGAAAGCCAGTGTGATTTGCTTTATAGGTATGAGGAGCATATCAGGAGCAGTTAACAGTTGTGGATGAGAGGTACTGTAACCATGTCTCCAAATGCAACTATGAAGTTTCACACCGCACCTGGATTTGATGGCATTATAATGGATGTCTGCTATGCTAATGTCGCTGGTGCTTCATGAAAGAAGTGCAGTCGAAAAGGCTGTTAACATTTCCTCTGTCCATTTGGCTAAAGGCCTTTTCATGGTGTGTATGTGTGTAGGACCTCTTCACAACTGCTTTTTCTGAGAGAAGTCTCAGCAAAGGGCTCACTGAGTCAGGGCACATGTTTTAGTGCCAGGAATATCTGCTCAGGCTCAGATCTTCAGTCTCATATTTCATTTTAGAATCACTTGAGTCATGCAGAATTTGTAAAGGAGATATTGATAGTTGTGCCACTGTTTTAAATGTAGCGCAACCGTATCACAGTGCTTATACTTACATTTTTTTATGTGTTTGTGAAAATACATCTACCCGAGATGTTCTTTTACTGAATGTATTTGCTGCCTGTATTAAAGCTTCAACTCTATGTGACTCACTACAGATAGATCTTTATGTGCTGCAAATCATCAGTGACGGATTTCAGAAAAAAAAGTATGATCCAGAATACAGCTGCTATTTATGGGGGCTGTCACTGGCCCGTCTGAGTCCTGATGAGGGCACCATGGATAGGTTATGGATAGGTTATGGATAGGTTATTCCTCACAAGTCACTCATGAATGGCGGAGTGGTTGCTTAAACCCACTTTTCACTGCATGTACATCCATCTCGTTACATGGTTCAGTTCTTTCTCTCTCTGTCTCTCTCTCTCTCTCTGTTGCGTCTTTAGCACTGCCCTGTGTCATGTCCTCTCACAGCATTTGAGATTGAGAAAAACATTGTTGCTTATCATAAAAAGAAAAACAAAAACAAGAAAACTTTAGTTGTGAGTAAGCTCTGTGGAAATTCATTTGCAGCACTTCTGTTTACAGTAGATACTTCACAGCATGTTGTGTGGTGTTATGAAAACACTAATAACAGCGCCGGCCTTTTGGGCATGCTCCTCGTTACGGTTTTACGACTAGTGTCGTAGTTATACCTTGAATGCTGGTGTGTTCAGTTTTACGTGTCCTGGGCGGTTCAGATATTTTGTTACGTAACATAGCCTCAAACTCTCAGGAGCATGAACATTCTCCACCCAGCTGCCCAGTGGCCCACTGCGCTCGGCCTTAAAAATAGTATATAGCCTGTCATTTGACCTTCCTCTCTTCCTTTTAATTAACTTTGTTGTAACAGTTTATAACAGCCCCAGGCTTATGCTTTGCAAGAATCATTGGCCCATTTCTTTCATACTAACTGTGAGAGAAGCAGACTTTGTTGAATTAAAGGCATTGGCTAGTTCATTTTCTGAGCTTTGGCCACCAAAACCACAAAGACATACTATAATCATAAAGGTGACTGGCTTTGTGTAACTTGATATAATAACACAGAGCCAATTTGCGGAGGTTGTTCCGTAACAGAGATGGTGCCAGGACTGTTGATGCTCTTGAGAGTAGAATTTCTGTCAGATTCTGTAAGTCTTTGCACAGCAGGTGTGCAGAGGTGATATTAATGATGCTGTGGTCAAGACTTTGTAGAAAAACCCCGAAAAATGGGGTTTATTGCCATACAAAACGGTTCATATTGTGTTGTCTTGCATGTACTGTAGACTGTTAAAATCTCCAACAGAACTATGCTGCAGCCACTCAGACATTATAGTCTGTGAAAGATCATGCAGATTGTGTTGAATCCCTGTCAGTAAAAAAAGATATATATAATAATGAAATCATATGGAAAAAAAACTGTTGACCCACACTGTTGAGTACAATCTGGCTAAGAGAAGCCTGGTTAAATTAACCTTGCAGGAGCAATTCCAGCTACTGTCAACTAGAACAAACTGTGTCCAAGGGAGGCTGCGGGCACACAAGTCATCGAACTGTAGAACCACCACCAAGACCAGATGTAGATAACAGCTGTGCTTGTCCTCGCCACAGATTTCTGACACGCTGAGGTCACATCATCCCCGCTGCCTAAACCTTACGCACAGGGCGACTTTGCAGAGCAGCCAGTGGCCTCATGCTCTCAGATTGCGACCAGAGGGTTGCCAGATCAAGAAATGACCATTAGTAGGCTATGCTACATAAAATGCTTTTACATTGTATGTCCTATTTAAAACTAAGTGATCACAAACTGATCAAGTAGGAATGCAAAACGCAGTAAGTACCCGTGGTCCACATTGTGTTGATAACATTCTTCAGTGGTGTTCAGTTTTTGGTTGTTCAATGGGCTCAGGCAATCTGTGCTAATCGCTGCTTTTACACATATATTTGTATTTTATTCAAACGACGTGTAATTAATCTAATCTAATTAACCATAATTAACCGCAGACGCCTGTGTGATTTTCAGACAAATGCAACTAAATCACAACAAATAATAACCCCTGGCATGTTTTCTGTGTGGGCTTGCCGTGATCAGCTCCCACTGGACCCATGGCCCACCACCATCCCGTGTAAGAGCCACCACCTGGCTGAGGAGGCGTGGGCTGAGAAACCGAACTCTTGTCCTTCCCCTCAGCACTTCCAGTCTGCAGGGCACTAGCTGGTGCCTGGAGATAAATGAATGTGTCTGCAAAGGTCTGGTGGTGCATGACCAGGGGGGCTGCCTCACTGGCTCTGCGGTTACATGCTTGGCCTGGTGGTACCAGGTGGGAGATCAGAGGCCATGGGGGTGAGTGGGAGGTGTGTAGAAAGACACAAGATTCGCTTGTTGTGTTCATATGCATTGCGCTAAACAGCCGGGCAACAGACTAAAAAATGCTGCGTGTCTACATGACTCATCTTACCTAGTCGGCATAATAAGGACGTGTAGGAATAACTATTACCTTTTTTCTCTCTCCAGCTCAGTGCACTTGTTGCTAATGGAAACAGTAAATTATTTCAGTGCGGCAAATTAAATTTTTAAGAGTTGCAGATTTTCAAATTTCATTGAAAAATTATTAAATGTGGCGGCTGCGGAGAAGGTAGAAGCGGCGCGTTTCCTCTCGTTTTAACCAAACAGCCGATATGATATCCGGTTAGCAGTGTGGAATTACAGCAGTTTTAAGATCGATGGAGGTGTGGCAAAGTGGGGCTCGGTCACACTTCAGCCAGTCAGAGGCGCTCTTTCCTCATCACACGTGCCGTCTTATCAGTCAGACTGAGTCGAGTCAAGGCTGCGTGGTTCACTGATTGGAAATCATCCCCCTGGGGTGGCTACAAGTGTAAATGCCTACTAAGTGCCCCCTGTAGACCTTTCATACAGCCTGTCGTCTGCTGGCTCCCAATCCAGAAAGACGTACCTCTCTCCTAATCAGACGCGCCTTTTTGGTGTGCCACCTGGCATCTTTGTAGTGTGTAAACAAAGCAATCAGTTTGGCAGGGAGTGTATCGGAGTAGCCCACACCTGCCTTCAGACTGGGACCACAGAGCTGTTGCAGGCAGCCAAGCCTGTGAAACTGAACTGATAATAACTATACTAGAGTACACAAAATCGTAGAACATTGTTTAAAAAAAAAATATAAAAAAAAACTAAATAATTTATTACTTCTCATGTAGTCTTTATTCTGCCACTGAGACATCTGGATGAGGACCAGTCCAGGCCAGGAGAAAAAAGAACTGACCTGCTACGCCTTTGAGAAAACACTAATCGTGTCTCTGGTATGTTTTACACAGGCAATAAAGTTTTCACACTGTCTCCACAACTTTTGTGCTTTCATTTTACTCTCTGTGTATGCTTGTGTGTTTCTTTATGCTGAATTCGGCCCATTTGTGATTTAATTGTATTGTTCTGGGCATGGTGCAGCCTGGCCTTACACTCGCCCCACTCCTTATTCTCTTTAATTTGACTCTCTGGGCATGAAGCTGTCTTCCTTTCCAGGCTCTCACCCTGGTCCTGCAGGTTTTCGCTGTTTTGACAGGTCTCACCTCTGCTTTATGCTAAATCCTCTCTTGTATTCCCACTTGTTTAGCATCACACTCTTATTCTGCTTTTTCCTTTTCACCTTCCTGCCCTCCACTTTCTTTTATTTCCACACTGCTTCACCTGTAGTCTTTCTGCTTTGTCGCAGCCTGTACCTGTTTACACAGACTGTCTAAAGCATCACACTTAATCCCTTCCCTTACTGTTTATTTTTATTTTTTTGGCTTTGCCGTTCTACTTGCTACACAGTGCACTTTCCGTTTCACAACTGAGCAGGATGCCTTTCCACAGAACCAAAATTTGGCTTCACATGGGACCCAAATTTAGTTGCTCAACATGTTAGTTTGCAAAGTGCACAATATTTTAAAGGCAAAGGCTTTTCTTACTGGAAGAACATCAAGAGGCAAACTGCCTGCCTTTCCTTTGAAATGATAATAATTAAACTGCAATGTTAAAAATAAAATGACAGAGGAATGGTGTTTATGCAGCAGGGTTCCATCTTGGCACTGTGGCTAAATACAAGAAGAGGGGTCTCTGCTTTAAAATTGTCCTTTGTTTTGGCTCCCCTGGCTTGCCAGACCTGAGCCAAGCAGTAGTTATACCAGGACAGACGACGTTTATATAGCCCTGCACTGAAGGGCTGTCTCGAGAAAAGTGCTGTTAACAGACACTCTCTGCAGTTCCTGGGTGCGAGGGAAGCTTGATGAATTATAATTATCAGACAGCTGTGCAAATTAAGGAATCACTTGTTGAACATGAGATATCACTAAAACCAAAAACAGAAATGTACTTTTCGGGTGTTCTTAAAGAGATCAGATTTTGCTACCTCATTGAAGTGATTTGTAAAGAAGACATACAAGCTAAAATTTTTACATGCTTTTTTAATTCTTTGTCAAAAACCTGAAAAGGAATATTCCGTGAATTCTGTCCGCATGTTATAATAGGAGGTAATTTTATATTAATGTTGCCATTTAGACCACAACTTTTATTTGTTATGTATTTCTTTCAATTTTCATTTTCTGTTTGGATTTGAAGGATGACTCTGTTATTCTTAAAGCGTCACAGTACAAAAGTGTGGATCTGGTTTTTGTTTATGTGATAGAAAAATGTTTTTTTATGTGATAGCAGCAGATGACGTAAGGTTTCTACTTTCTTACTTGATCACTGGTCACTTGCGGGAGGACAGCAAGCATTTTTGGTCCATGTAAAGGAACATTCTCTGAGCAGCCATCCCCGTTTGAGTGAAAAACCGATCTCACAGGCAGATGCCACTCAGGCACTGCTCTCCATCAAGAGCCATTTGCTGGAAGGGATTAGCACTGACACATGCGTCTTGATGCGGTTCCAGCCCATTACTGTCTTCCTCTACCTGTCCCTGCCCCCTTTATGTTCTCTGACCACGTCTCGTTAGTGCAGTCTGCATTTCTACCACTGATACTTTCCTATCTATCAGCTGACTGTTGGATTTGCAAAGAATTCAGTATCTGCAATGCACTGGCTCCAAAACATACAATTCATCCCCATCCCAGACAGAGTGCATCTTTTTTCATCCATTTATTGCCATGGTAACTAATTGTCCTGTGAAGAATTATCTTATGTCTGGGTTTGCTAGACCTTAGACTCCTACTGAGCACAGAGTGTTGTGAATTATCCTATAGCTTCTTTTGAAATAGACAATTACAACTCTGTTACATTGTCTTTACCTGGCTGCGAGTGCAAGAAAAAGTGTTTTTTCATTTACATTTTACATTTCTGGAAAAATGGAATGGTCAGACAGGGTTATTGGTCTATTTTGTCATTGGCTCAGAAGAACAGCAGGCTTATGGTTCATATAGAGCAACACCCGGGCTCAATGGAAGTGTCTGCTCATTACATATGCAAAATGCCATTTTGGAAGAGCAGGAAAGATCTGCTCGTTATTCGTTTTGAGAGGTACAAAGGCTAAGCACAAGGGTCTGGTAATGAGTCGCGCAGAATGCCGCTGGGTCTCAGTCGAAGGGACTGCTGTTAACACACACAGTTACACCTTCACTAAGCTGAGCCGTCTGCTGGAGTAGATGAAGACCACACGCTCACCGCCGAGGTTAATGCCCAAGGCTTTTGGAGACCATACATGGTCATGTAGGTTGAACTGTCAGACAAAACAGGAAACTGGAAACTTTTTCTTCAGAACAGTCACACGCTGCACACTTATGATGACAGACAAAGTCACCTGGTCACAGATTGCTGAATCTCACATTTTATGGCCTTTAACCTTGTCAGGCTTCCATTTGCATTAGTCTGAATGGGTTTTCCAGCCAAGCGTTTTATAGAGGAGTTTTCTTTGGAGATTGCTTTAAGTAGAGAGTATTTCTTCAGAGGGGAAAAAACAGATCTCAAGTTACGCAGTTTCACCGTTATGGTTGCTTGTTACGATTTGAGACAATCGTGGCACATCAAAATCAGTGTTTGTGCCACAGGAAAACAAAAATCCAATTAAGGTTAAGAAGAGTGTTATGAATTAAATATAAATCCGTTCCAAGCTGTTCTTTCATGATTCTTGGCTGCTGTTTTTTTTTTTCTTTTTTCTTATAATTGAGACTTTGCTGAGTGGAATCTGTGACAGGGGGCCAACCGTGAGGCAAAGAGCTCCCATGGCATCTCTCACACTGAACAAGGTCGGAGGTATAAACCGCACATGCAAGATTTACACACTGCCTGCTCCAGCTACAAACCACTGTATCCTTTTCAGATTAAACACGACCAGATGCCTTTGGCTTACGACCCATCAGCACTTGTATTGTTGTATTTTTTTCTTACCTTGACCTGTTTGGTATTGTACTTAAGTAAGGTAGAAAATGGATCTTAATGGACACCGTTGGATCAAGGGCTACTGTTATTAGTCGTACAGTGCACATGTGTGCGCGTATGTTTGTGTTTATGTGTGTGTGTGTGTGTGTGTGTGTGTGTGTGTGTGTGTGTGTTGCTTACAATGACACATTGCTCGCTGGCAATGACTGCAGGACTAGATTAAAGCAAGACAATTCAGTTTCTGGAGCACAAAGGAAGAATTATAAATCAGCAGCTCCAAAATCCTGTGGGTGCCTTCTCAGCTGCAGTTTGGATAAACTGCACACTCTAAGGCACAAAACACTCACTGAAAGGCTTCTGCTGCTGCTGTTAAAACAAAAAGCTAAACAATGTGCTGTTTGCTAGCAACTGTGCTGGGAAAGGATGTTAACGGTTTGTCTTTCGCTGCAGACCGCTGTACGGAAACGCTGCTTCCTTCCTACTAATGCCTGCCCCGCTTCAGTGAGCATGTTTTCGCAGGCCTGTGTGGTTCTGCACTCCTCAGAGATGCCAATGGAAGAGAGTGGCCATGGCAGGCACACCACGCTGTTACACTCCGCCACGCTACCTCAGATCTTAGGCGCTCAGCATGGCACATGGCCACAGGAGATCGTCCTGCTACACACAGCCATGTTATCTTTCCCAAGGAAAGAGGTCCGCCCACCCACTTCCCGAAAGCCTGCAGCGTCTTCTTAGTGGGTGTTGGTATGTGGGTGGGATGAGGGGGTAGGCTTGCCACTATCCCTTTGTTGCTGTGTCACTTGATGTATTCAATATACACAGGCCTGGTGTGCGTCAGAAGTAGGACACCAGTCCTCACCAGAGAAATCAGTGGCTTCTCGTGTCTCCTGAGCCTCACCACAGCCTACTTCCATCGGCAACCTACTTAGAAACTTAAAAGGAGCTGTTTGTCGAAATCCAGCTGGGTGGCTGATGGCTGATTTAGAGACAGAGAGAGAGAGAGACAGAGAGACAGAAAGAGACAGGAAAGCTTTTAACGCGGACTCCCTCCTATAAAAAGACATGTCTACGTGTGACACGTTTAAGAGGATATGCAGTGTTTACTGCTTTGGATGCAGCAATACACACACACACACACACACACACACACACACACACACACACACATATATGGTAGTTAATTGCAAGGTAGTGTACCTTTAGGAAGCATGGTAATGCAGTGGAAAGAGTTGTTCCCATTGAGTACACTTATTGTGTAGGCTTCGTTTTGTTTTTGTTACTCAAAGGGCAAACGCAGTAGAGGACCTTGCAAAGGCTCTGAAGAGGAGATATACAGTATATAATAATTTGAGAGTTTTTCATACTGCCTCAGTGTTAATTTTGAGCTATATTTTATTAACTGATATGTAAGTATTACAAAGCTGTTTTGAACTAAAATGGGTACAAATATAGAAAAAAGAGGATTTTCTCTGTTCTGGGAGGTTAAAAGTGGATTTGGGTATGAAAGAACAAAAAGGGGGGTGTATAAAAAATAATCTTAAAATGTTAGCATTGTGTTATTTTAGCATGTTTCCAACATTACACATAAAATATTCATTTTACTATTGATAAAAAAAAATTATGTAGAATGTTTACCCAATTAAATATAAATACCTGCTAATTGAGCATTTTTGTTTCTGACTTGCACACCGGATGCATGGGCCAAAGTTTTTCTGGTATAAATTGTTTATGCCTTGATGAATGATGATTCTAATGTGTTCTTGGGTTTGAGAGCTAATGAATGTAAGTGGATTTAACATTATCTGATTAATATAATCCGGCTTCAGATTAGGATTAAAATTAATGTTTGCCTTTTTAAGGGAGAGTGAGGGAGGCTGCTTATTTGCAGCACTAAGAAGGTCTGCTGGAATGGGGTGGAGTGGGCGGTTCTCCAGCGTGGCCTTCAATGTCCCTGATGTAAATCTAAAGACGCCTACTTGTCAGTCTCAGGAAATTTCACTCTGCCCTTTCCCTGCCTTTGCTGAGGTTTACATGCTGTATTATACAGTAAAAAAGTATTCAGGTGGTCAAGGTGGCTATAGTGAGGATTAGTATTACTTGGTCCATCAGCACCACTGGGTGGGAGGTTCAGTACTTTGGAAGTATTTGTGCAGTTTGCAGTGCAATGTCCTGTCTGATTGTCCAGCACAAGAACCAAGCAAGAAGCAGAGACAACGCAAAGAAGGAGAAAGAAGAAAAAACTTCACATGACAAAGGCAGTGCTGGGAGATCTGTCCATCAGACAGTAGTTTGAGACCTGTCTCTTCATGTAGCAGTTCTCTCTGAAGGCTGCCTGTGTCACCTCCCCGGGGGGGGGTGAAAGCACTCATCTCAGCCATTCACTGCTCTCAAGGGATGCTTCAAAGTACCTTGCTCCAAGGGTTCGGCTAACTCAGTCTGAGGGGTTAAGGAGGCAGGAGGTTCAACCAGTCAAATTTCAAAAAGATATGCAGGCCCTTTGTCACGGTGCCATGTCTGTTTGTAATTAGTTTTTCTTCTCAATGGAAATGATGTTATGTATAGGAACGTATCACCTGAAGGCATCTTTGGCAATTACAGGCACTTGGAATATTTGTGAAGTTCTAAAATAGCCTCTATATGCCAGGGAGGGCATTTTCTAAGGATAGAATATAAAAACACTGACTGAAAACAAACCAGAGGTTCAAGATACTGGGAAATGTGACAGTCTGTTCCTTTCACTCTTGATATTTATTAGATGTTTTTGTTACTGACGAAGGAACGAGGACCTTGCAATCAATCAGCACTGGCGTGGTGTGCTCACAGTCTCCGCCTGTGTGCTGTCCTCTATTAGTCCAGTATTATTGAGCAAACCACGAAAGGGAACAAATCATTAAATGACTCACAATGTCCGCAGGGCACATTTTAATGTGTATTTCCCCTGCACACAGAAAGGCCACACTAAGGAAGAACCAAGTGCTTTGTCAAGTGTTCTTGAAAGAAGAGGCTGATTTTGCCTTTGTCAGTAGAGTGTCTTTGGCCAGAAGAGACTGATTGGGGTGACCTCTGATTACTTGTTCAATACAAGTATAATTGTGATTTCTTCCCATGAATACCTATCATCTGTTGTTCCAACAGGCGTCTGTGAAGTGGAAAAGTACAAAACACTACGTCAACACAGATGCTTCCCTGCCAGATACTGACGGATAAGGAAAAGGGAAAAGCAGCTCAGTGGTTAACTGCCAGACAGAGTCTGTTCCTGTTTTTCACTGTGCACTGAATGTATTCGTTCTTACATCCTTTCTTAACTATACTCTTTCCATGGTTGCTGCATATGTTACTGTTTTAGCGAAAAAATGTAAATAAAAATGAAAGAGTGTTAGCCTTTGTCTTAGTGACCTGAGTTCATATTGTATGAAAAAGGACTGTGCTGCTGACAGATTCATAATCTTTGTGCTCTTTTTACAAAAGAAAGCAAATCTCATTTCCATAAAGTTAACATTAAACCACTGGGAGTAAGTTGAGATGTAATTCTTCCACATTATTCCAAAACAATCATCAACTTATATGATGATGTAGTTGCATTTTATTTACTTTATTGCACCCTAGTTTTGTGTTTCACTGTTTAATTTTAGTTGTTGTGAAAATGTGAAGACATTATGGAAAAGTGTTGTATTTGTCCATAATGTAAAATACTACAAGTTGAGAAACGTCCAGTTACATGCATCTCTATTTATTGGTTATTTGCATGTTCATATTTTCACCCCATCAAAGTCCATTATGATGTCATATCTCAGCCCCACAGCTCAGCTAATCAACTGCTACTTACCACATCAAGCTGTACATCTTGTAATTGAACTATCTTCTACAGAAGCACCAAACTTCATTTAGAAATTTGAGGCTTCACCTATTCTTCATTCTGGAAACTGAGGGACCACAAAATCAGAGCCTTGTAGCTAGAGGTCTGAAGCTACCTAATCCCAAGCATTACTCTTGTTATATTAGTGTCATGAGAAAACTGATGGCTTACAAGGTCCACACATGGAACTTTTATGTATAGCCACACTATGCAGTGGTGTCTTTATGGCTCGAGAGAGACTCAGCTACCCTTAATATTTTATCATGATTGCTTCAAAAGTGTCCCCAAAGATCATCAATAATGGAACATATACTGGCAATGATAAATGCAATAGATGTTTTCCAGATACAGTAATTAACAGCTGAGAAGCAGAGATGCAGACCATAATTTATATTTCATGAAATGCTTCGACGATCTGCTAATCATCCGGAACACTTTGCGGGTTGAATGGTTTTCTGATGGCTGTAAATGAACCTCATTTAATGGCTATCAAAATTCTTAAAGATTTCTCACAAGGAAGTCCAAGTTTATTGGTGCAAAATGCATTTATGTACAGTGGACGTTTTGGCTCAGAGCGAGGGTCGACTGCATTAGTGCCTCATTCTCTTTGTCACTCTGGGAAGTCAGTGAAATGCAACGTTCTTCACAGCACTGGAGACAGAAAACAAGGGAAAAGGAGAAAGAGCAGCTCATTAATCACGTTTTACATTAGAAACAAATTAGGAATGAGTAATGGTGATGACCTTTCTCTGGTGTTCAATTTAAGATAAATGGCTCAACTCTTTACCTCCATTGCATTTCGATGTTTGTGTGAAAACACCAAGTGTAAAAACAATGGCAGAAGTAGCTTTAGTTTCAACTAATACCTTGAGAACATGTAGCTTAACAGTAAGTGTTCTGGATTTAATGCATTATTGCTGATGTTTTTGTTGACTGAAAGACGATAATGTCATTTTAATAGATCACTTGTTGGAGAAAAAGTTAACGAAACAAGTGCATTAAAAACATAGTGTAGCAACATAAGTTATATACAAACCATATATATTTGCGTTTAGCATAGAAATTACCAGCACAGTACAATGCTTGTGTCAATGTATGCATTACATTCATAGGTTGTCATGTATCACAGCCGTACATATTTCTTGGAGCTGCCAGCTTTTGCTTGGTTGAGGTGCTTGTGGTGGGCAGGATTTGGTTAGCAATTGGAAGGGGTGCAACTATTTGTGTTTGACAGCTGTCTGTACAGACATGTTTCCATACAGTGAAGCTAAAGGGAGCTGTTCTCTGATCATGGTGCTGATCTGACCTGCTTCTCTGACTATGGTGCTGATCTGACCTGCCTCACCCTTGCTCAAAGTCTGCCATATGCAGTGGTCACTGACCTGTTTACTTTAGCTTTACAGAACCCGTGCTATTTTAGGTCATTATTTTGTCTAGGTTTGTCTGTGACAATTTCCCATAATATGTAATATTATTTGTATTTCTGTTTTCTTTTTATGAAAGTGATTCCTGCATGTTATACAGAAGCTGATAGCTGCCAGTAATGCTCATGTTCTCAGTTGAATTTTACATTTCATAACTCAGATTCCAGTGTGAAGTAATCATTCTGACGATAAACATCTAAAACAAGTGGCATATATTTGTCTACCGTCTACAAAAGGTCATACAGAAATAAGTGCGATTACTTGTCGGTTTTCTTGTGCCTGCTTGAACATGTAGCACAGTTTATAATGCAAAGTGTAAAGGTAAGCATTACCCACAATGCACCAGGCCCTGTTGTCACCAAGCCTCATTGCCACCACAACAGCGTTTTGACACCCCCCAGAAAGCAAGTGCTAACACTGGGCCTCCAGCCAGAGGAAACAAAAAAATACTAATATCCGTGACATTACAGGAACAAAATGGTCCATTACTTTCACAGATTGCATATCCAGAAGTGTTGATTCAACCACTGTGCGTACAATGGGTGCATGCACGTGCCAATTTGGAGGAGGAGATGAAAACCCAAAAGAGGGCTTATAGCCGCATAGGAGACAAGGTCAGCAGGCTAGACATGGTAATTGCTATGCCCTGTCCCTCCCTTTGTCACAGTCCTTCTGAACGAGCCCTGAGTAAAGGGACTTAGCAGCATATTTTTTTTTTTATGTTTTTCGCCCTGCACCACATTTTGTTGTTTGCAGCATGGCAAAGGCTAGCAATGGAAAACACCATTGCATGGATTCACTTTATTTTCTGCACCCTATTGGTCAGTCAGTCATCTTCTATACCACTTCATCCTGTTAAGGGTCATAGGGAAGCCAGAAGCCCATGTCAGAGCACATGGGGCACAGGACACACACACAACAGGCAACTTGGAGACACCAACCAACCTAACTTGCATGTCCTTAGACTGTGGGAGGAAACCAGAGAACCTGGAGAAAAACCACCAAGCACAGAGAGAACATGCAAATGCCACAGACACAGACCCAAGGTGGGAATTGAACCCCAGGCCCGGAGGTGCAAGGCGACAGTGCTAACCACCACACCACTGAGCTGCCCCCTACTGGTTGTTTAAAGTCATTTACAAGGAGGTACATGCTCAAAGAGGAGTGATGTACTTGCAGATTTTTTACTGCTTACTGATTCTTTTAAGTGCCATTCAAGTGGTTGGCTCAAAGTTCAGTATTAGTGCTTAAAGTACATGTGTGTAATAGGTGTACCATTGAACTGATGTCTCACCACTGTCCTTGTCATGGGACTTGTGGAAGGATAGATTTTAACATTGGACAGGATTTTGTACTGGGTGTATTTCTCTGAAGGTGCAGATCACAGGTGAGTATTTAAACTGTCTACAAATTTTGATAAATTACCAGTTCTGAACTTCCCCATGACAAACTAAATTAAAATTTCTTGTCAAAATTAACACTGCAGGCTTTAATCCTTGGCGTTGATTTCTTGACACTGCCGTCTATTCTGTGCAAGTGCTGGCATGCCAGCCCTAAAATGAGGGATGAGGAGATGAGCATCTCTTAACTATATGCACAAGATTCTGTGCATTAGCAGGACCCAGAAGGGTCATAAGAGTGTAGAAGGCTGTACAGTGTTAAATGTAAAAATTCCCTATACCAGTTTGTTACTCCTACTGTGCATGTAAAGGGAAATCTGTGTACAGACAGTCCCCAGGTCATGAAAAAAATTTGTAGGTAAGTCAAGCAGGTACATCAGTTAGCATCAGTCAAATGTTTTTCTTAATATATAACATATATTTTACCCAATGTAGAACCCAGAAAAAAATACACAAAAATATAAGTAAATAAACTCACGACAGAACAATTCATACGGAGGAGTTACCCCTGCCAACAGACTTGGTGGTTTTCACATTGTGTGCATGTGATTTTAGTGTTTTCAGGTTCCAAAGTGCTGATTATTCCGGGTCAATTTTCCTGTACTTTTTTACTCTTTTAGTCCTCTCATTCTGCATATGTGCTCCACCCCCAGCAGAACAGCACACTTCTGGCCTTGAATTTAGGGCACATGCTCTGTGGTGGACGCCGCAGTGCTGCTGATGGTAGCACGCCGATTCCTTCCCCACAGGCTCACATCTGAAACGGCACTTCTCAGCGTTGTCGCGCTGGTACTCTGTAGTTGTGCTTCACCAAACGTGCCTCCTCCTGCCACAGCAGCCCAGAGGATCTGGCTGAAGCTCCAGAAATCTGGAACTTAATTTAAAAGCTCCGGAAACTCATTGAGAGCTGTAAATTACAAGAGCAGGCTGTGTCACTTCCAATTCACCCAGTATGCATCTACATTTATTGTTGGGAGATTTTGATTACTGGAGTGTGTGAGTTTTTTAAAACTCTCACTTGCTTAATGGCTTCCTGTTCAAGCCTCTGTGGCACTTGATTGTGGCCTAAACCACAAAAGTCAACATGTTTCAGCAGGGAAAGTGTTCACAGGGAGGCGCATTAGTGAGGAAAGAGGACAGGCTGATGGGAAAGTTGCTCAACTCACAAATTTGCCTTTTCATTTTAGGTTAATCTGTGATTTCTAGGGCATTTGTAGGGCACCCCTTGACACCAATAATTTAGGAACAATTTATAGCCTTTAAACCTACAAAAAATGTACTGAGTGTAAAGTACAGAGACACTTTTTACAGTGTGTGTGTGTTTGTGTCCAAGACTACTAAGAATAATTTTAATTTACTTTTCTTACCATTTTGCATTATGTGGTTTGTGGGTTCTTAATCATATAGCCTTGTTAAGGGATTGAAATATAATCTAGATTACACATAAAGGGTTTGGTATGATATTCAGAAAACGTTAAAAATTCAGGGTGTGGATTAGATTTACAAGCATGCAGTTTGACTGCTTCTCACAAAATCAATATACCACGTCAAAGCAAAGTGAAAAATAGAAATAAACCAAAGGAGTGAATGTACATTAATAATAATCCAAGAAAGGTTTAAATATTAATGTTGCTCAAATATTCAGTCAGGTACACAGTAGTGAAGAAAAAGTGTGTGTGAATACCTGTGCTGGTCTCTATTTACCCAGTTTCATGGCATTTACCTTAAATGACTTTGGCCCATGGCGAACAGTTGTCATGAGGACAAACATAAGGAATGAATGCTTCTACTTGTCACTTAGCAAAAGTCAATAGTCGAACAAAAAGCACACAGTATCTGCATGTACTCCAGAACAAAGAACCAATTCATGTTTTGGTCAAAAAATCAGCGGCACCAAAAGGATGAATGCATACATGTCATTGTAACTGTCAAGGTGCAGCGAATGTGTATGATGCCATTCAGATGTATTCAAATTTATATAAATAACCCAGCTTTTCTGTGAAATGGCTCTGAATCAGATGTAGTCTGGCATTAGTTGTCAGGCAGCACTTTCCCACCAGGCTTGACATCTAGGGCAGTCATCCATCATCAGGATAGGAACGCCTCGCACTGCACCGACCTGTTGGATTGGCTCAGCTCTTTCCACCCTTCAGTGTGTCCTTCAGAGCCTGGCCCATGTTCCTCCATGTGTTTGTGCGTGGGCGAGACAGAAAGTCCCATGACTGAGAATGTGCCGGGGGCCTATGACAGCAGCAGGCTTCTTTCTCTCCATACCATGGGCACCATAGGGCCAGTCACCTGCAGCTGGATGTCAGTGCCACCTGGAGCTCCAATCTCTTCTGTTGTCCGCTGCCACGTGTTCAGAACTTGTCTTTCACCCCTGCCCTCGTTGTGTACCTCAGCCCTGGAGGATTTGAGAAAAAAAAGAGTTCACCAATTCCATGCCACAAATAGATCCTGTTTCATGTTAGCCCATTTTATTACCCCTGCCACTATAAGTGCTCGAGATTGTACCAGCATGCGAAGGAAAGTTATTCTCACCTTGGAGTGTTGTGAAGGAAAGGGATGATGAGATAAATGGGAGAGTGGTCTAACTGTAAAACATACTTATTAAATTGATTGTTCTGCTTTGTGTACACTGCTACACAGCTCAGGCAGATTGCTAAACTTCTAAAAAGTGCTAAAATGTTTTCTTAAAAAATTTTTGAAAATAATAGCACTTGCTTGGAATACACTTTCTATATTCATCATTCTGTTTTCATCTCAAAAATTGAGGCCCCATGCGTGGTAAGGACAGACAACCTCATGTGCCTATTCATTTAATCAAATATCTTTGCAACCAACCCATTATTTTCTTTTAAAGCTGTATTACCCGCAGTATAGTTGAGTGCTTGATTTCATTTGATGCGAGGACACTTATTGAGATATGACTGCAGTTGGTCTCCAGGGATATGCCAGCAATTTTGATAGAGGTTAGTTTACCAATGACTGCAATCACAGTGTGTAGCTAAAAATATCTGAGCTCTGTGTGAAGGGCTGCTGAAGTATTATCAGTTATCAACAGCAGTATACAACATCAAGAAATCAGGTGTAGGATGCTTTCAGGTGGCTGTCTCAGCTACTCAGAATACTAGTCACACCTCAGTAACTGCTATGCTGTCCCATGTAGCAGCTTTTAGGAACTTCCATCCAAGGAAGACTGGATGCTGATGTCAGAGAGGTCAAACCCGGGCTGCCCTAACACTACTCCCCAGTTACCCGTAGCCTGAATGCAAATCACTTACAGATTCTATTGCCTGGTTAGCAGTTACCAGCTGTTAAGGATTTAACCTTAGTTTGTCGAGTATGTACATTAATGGGGTGCAGAGAGAGCGGGCAGCTTTGTGTTCTGTTTCTGGACTAGCATTTGAGGAATGAAGCCTTGTATTTACTTTGCCATCTGTTTCACAGCCTTCAGCACCCAGTGCAAATAGAAAGCTAATGCTACGGTATTTATGACACTGTAAGTCTCATAAATGGCTGTATGCTAGTGTCACAATGTATTTTTAAGGTATTATTGGTTTGCTCAGTTTTTGCTGTATCTAATTTTTTTCCATCCCCTGATTATCACATAACTTTTCTTTACAAAATGTCAAAAGTAGGCTCCCAATCAGTGACATTTAAATGTCTGTTGGGGAGTCAGGTTTGTGGTGGTATTATATTTTTAGCTAGTTTTTATGTTTAATGTTTTTTGTCACCAGAACTGATTATGGTTTTAATTTAAAACCTTCAGAATCACTTCCTGTGTACTTTCACCCTTTTACATTTAAGTAGCTGTCCACCATTGCTGTGAGAGCCACCTTTGTCACAAGCATGAGCCTGTCCTCTCTTGTATGTCATTTCTAGCTTCTTTCTCCATTCTAGATTACGTGTATCTCTAGGCTCACGTCGTTCTAGTCAGAGTGATTACACCTGGTGTTGGCTTCCCTGGGTTTCTATTAATAGTCCCTCGCTCCCTTTTTCTCTTGCTGGTTAATGTGGTGATTGTGGTTGTGTGCTGTACTCTCTCTCTCGTCGGTCGGTCGGTCATACTTTGTACTCTGGTCCTGTTTATGCTTCTGTTTGCCCTTCTATTCATCCTCGTGCCTGTGTATTATCGCCTTCCGTGCAATAGACTTGCTCTTAGTTCTGCATTGCATCTCGGCAACAGTGTTTCAGTCTTTATGTATGTTCCAATAAATTTAATTTAAAGGCCATCCACACCTTATGTTTTGTTTTCTTGTTTTATCTGGGGGCTGAATAATATCTCTAATTCCTAAAGTCTGTATCCCTGTTGCAAATTTAGAGATTCTCTCAAACAAAAAGGAAGGTAAAAGTGGTGACTCTTTTCTGTGCAGTTCTGCACCTGTCACAGCCAAAGCAGAGGCTGACATTTCCTCCTTCACGCTGTTTATGATCTTCTCTGGTTAGAAGAGAGTAGGTCCTGTCAGGGAGTGTGCGCCTCTTTACTCTGTCATATTATCCACTTTTATTTATTGTATGCTAATTGTAGAGTCACGCAGTAACACAGAAGTAAACAGGTGCAGAGGCGTTGGACATGTGTTATCTTAGCATCCCATTATCTTGTGCTGCTGCTGTTTTGATTGTCTGATTTTCATGATGTAAGACATCTGTGATTCATTTTGCGGAGGGATGTGCTGAACACATCTGCCTTACTTTTTAAATCACCTTTTTATGCTTCTTTTGAACCAAGATATAGAACTGCACCATTTAGTGTTATTCCCTAAAATTTTAGAAAAAACGTCAGTTAATTCAGTTAATTTCATTTGATATTTGTGTGCAAAAATCTTAATTTGGAGACATGGACACTTTGTCGGACCATTTTGGCGTTACTCCAGGTGTGTGTAGAGAAGCATAAGAAGAGGGAAAGACGGACGGAGCATGTGGGTGAAATCACTGAGGCAGCAAAGGGGCGAGAAATCGTGGGCACACAAACGCATCCAGCTCTCCCAAATGATCTGAGCTTCTTTCTGGAACAGGCACACAGAGTGTGAGCTCCTGTGTTTCCTTCCAATCAGAGCCGTAATTAATCTTCACCTCATACAAGACGCCGCTGTAATACATAAACCAGCTGTACTCAACCCTGGGCACCGAGGTACTCCAGCATTTTTTATTAATGAAAATCTCTTTCAAGTTTGTACATGCAGTACTACTGCTACAGATGTCACAGATTGAGTTTTCTTTTTGACAGTCCAACTGGTGTCAGTTCAGTGTGTCACTGGGAGATACCACCTGCGTTCATTTATTCATTATGACATGGTGTTCCGTTGCACCGACGCAAGAATCGCCAGTTTTCTTGGTTCACTTTTTCCTCCATAAGATCTCGCAGTTGTTTTCCACATTTCAGACATTTTTTTGTATATTTTCTGCTGTTATAGAGTGTGTTTTTAAAAAAACTGTGACATATGTCTGTTTATGTAATTATTGAAATTAAGATGGATGTCACATGGTGCTGTCCTTGATTGACAGCAGGAGGTCCTCTGTGGGGAGATGTGTAGCTCGAAGCCGATGATAGACATTTTGATGAAAAAAAAATTTCTCTCCAGAGGCCAAAAACAGATTAGTGACTACAGATGGAGAGTGAGCAGGAGGGAAAGCACATGAGCTGAGGGCGGAATTCAGCTGTAATCGTCCAGTGAAAAGTGGGCACCCTCTGACCCACAAAACATGAGGCTGTGTTCAGTGCACCTGACTGTGTGTAGCCTCTGTAATGGCAGTTCATACAGCCATTTTACTATATTTGTTATAGAGGTTTTGTTTAGTGTGTTTCTTTATTTTTTAGTGTAGTGATGGACCCATTCCAAAACAAAGTTAAATATACCTGGAACCTTGCAGAGGTGTTACTAAGGAAATTACTTAAACTGATTAATTTAGCATTTTCTTGTTGAAGCTGTTCTGACAGCTTTGTGAGTCTTTGGCTTTATAAATCACTTCACGAGTCCAGATGGGCCAGGAGCCCAACCAAGGTTGCACAAAGAACCAGAACACTTGTGGCCTAACACGGGTCACCAACGTGCAGGTTGGCTGTTAAATTCACGAGAGCCACAGCTCACTGGGAGGAAAATCAGGATTCTGCCAAACACACTCATGAAGCACATTAGACATGTTAACTTCATACACACAGTGCTACCACCAGAATTCACACATTCTTGGATTTAAGTGGTTTCATTCTTCAGAGGACTATCAAACGCAACTGTGCTACATAGGTTAATAGAATACCAATAATAACGTACAATATTATAAATGACATGTACTATATATTTTTGTGTGAAGGTGATTTAATAAAATTTTTACTTTTTATATTAAAAGACAAAATACTTTAGATTTTATGTTTTTTTTTTATACATTTTTCTTAAAGACCTAGTATACTATTGCAAGCTGGTCTTAAATGTGTGTAACTATTTTATATAATGTACCGGATTGCTTCTACTTATGGTGTAAATCAGATAACAGTGTTTGGAAAGAGCAAAAATAAAAATGTGACTGTAAAAGGCAGGACATTTAGCTGCAAACAGAAGACTTTGACCTTTGAATTTTTGTTCAGAAAATATTCAATGTTCAGCTGGTAATGACTTTAAGAGTACCTTGGAGAGTTTGAGAACATTTTCCATCTTATTTAACACATTAGTCTAACAGCACATTGTGAACAGGGATGTCGTTTGGATACGTTATTTGTGTTTTAATTGACTCATCACTTTGGAATGATAGTTATCCATAATACTAATTACTTTAACTAATCAGTGGTGTTTTGGTTCTTTGACTGAACAGGTACTGCAATAACTCCAATTTTTATTTAAAATGACAACAAACAGATCTTGCTATCCTTAAAACTCACAAGCAAAAATGGCTGTGGTCTCATTGCTTTTTTACACTTTTTAGTTTTGACGTGATACGCAGATCTGTAATTCAGATTTAATTTTTACTGCAAGGGTGGTATTTTTCACTGTTTAAAATAAAATGGCATAAGCCTTAAGGTAATGACCTTGTTGTTTTTCAGTAGGTTTGTATTTTCACTTCTAAATATTTTCATTTCAAAGGAATAACTTTTTTCTAATCAATATGCATTTCATGCCACTGGGATTTCTGTCTTCCACCTTCCGGTTAAGATTATCCTTGCTTGCATGATGCAAACGTATGTCAATTTATCTAATATTAGACTTGGCTGGTTGCCAAAAAAAGTCATGTTACGTAGAGCAAAATGTTGCCTGTCTGTTCCTCATCTGGTCAGCTAGTGGGGGTTGCAGAATTACTTCCTTTGCATTTTGTCCAGTCAAACTGTTGATATGAACCCGCAAACAACCCAATGAAGATGTGGATTTTATGCATGTATCCGGCCATTAACATTATGGCTCTTGCACCCTAATTACAGCGACGAACTGCATGCTGCTGTCTGCATTGTAATGAAGGAACTGAACTTGGCTGTCGGCTCCAGCCTTGTGCTGTGTCCACAGCTCACAGTATTTATGTTATTATAAAATAGGCACGTTTATGTTCACTGTGGTAAGCATAAATTCCCAATCTCCTGCGCATATTGCGCACTGTTTTGTTGTTGGTGGATGGCATTCTACCAGTTCTGTTACCAACAGGAGGGGCAGTATACCGATTCCTAAATATTACTGAGTCTTTAGCAGCTAGGCCACTCTCACTGCCCTCAGGAGCAGTTGTTAGAGCATTACACTGTCCTTGTGAGCCAATTGTGAAGGCACCTATTAAAAAAAATAACACTGGAAAAAACACAGCGGAGCTGCTGCAAAACAGAAGTGCTTTAATTCCATACGCCAAGGCCTTCGAGGTCCCACAGGTACGACAAGAAGGCAGTGAGCTGTGACTGGCCTGTCAAAATGTTAACGCTGTGCACCCATCTCCGTACCTTTTCCCAAAGAGAACGTCAGTGTGCACCAGAGACATCCACTCACACATTCACTAACAGCACGAGCTTCAATTAAGTACTGGAGCACACTTGTTATATGTGCTTCCATGGCAATTTCTCACCTGCTTCTGAGAGCTTAACAGGACCTGTTCTTGGCTCCCACTCCATTTGGTCCCTTGTTTTTGCTGTGGGCCCTTACAAAGGCACTTCTCAAACCCATTTAGGTTTGGCTGTTTTCTTCAGCTGAGACTTCCTGTGGCCTGGACTTGCGTAACTCATTCCAGAAGTAACCGTTTTATCAATCTGTCTCTTTGCAAATGATCTAGACATTTGACAAAGGCAAATGGGCCATAAGTGTAAATCAATAAGTCTTATTAGACTGTTTTTATTGAAGAACGAGTGTCTTTGGTGAAAGCCTCTCCATATTGCATTCAGTTCACACTGTGCTACCATGAAACACCTCTTATAGGACACAAACAGCCTTCTTGGTTATGAAAGCATGTTTTCCATGGTTATTCCTAAGCCATTTTGAGGGCTTTTTTGGCATCCTATTAGTGATAGATCAGACTAAATAATGTGAAAAAAAGAACAGACAGCATAAATTTGGAGGGGGAAGTAAGATACAAAGGTTTGAAGAGTAAGTTAAAGAGATGGAAACAGTTCTTCCTGTGTCAAAACCTTCAGATTTTTAATGTCAAACAAATGCAATTAATGTTTGCAGCCCATGCAAGGAGAGATTGTTGTCAACCAAGAGGCCTTCATCAGTCATCTCATTTTTCACGCTGACATAGACTGTGATTGACTGTTACCCTTCTTGTCTCATCGCCCCTCTACTTTTTTCTCTGTCTCTTTAGCTACGGAGATATGGTACCCAAGACGATTGCGGGGAAGATCTTCGGCTCCATCTGCTCGCTGAGTGGGGTGTTGGTAATAGCCCTGCCTGTTCCTGTCATCGTCTCCAACTTTAGCCGAATCTATCACCAGAACCAGAGAGCAGACAAACGGCGGGCGCAGAAGGTGCAGGTAAATGCTACTTGTTGTTGAAATAGGGCTTACTGATGCCCAAGCTTGCTAGGAAGGACAGTAGAACCCAGACCACAAGTGTAGTGAAAGACGTCAGGGGCCTTCAGTCCAGCGCGGGGATGCATCTTGCCTTTTTCGACAAAGACAGTAGCTTCAGGCCATAAACAAGTAGCTATGCAATTCGAAGCAAATTAAAGTTGGGGCTTAAAGCCACTAATAATTGTGTGATCAGAGTTATGGGGGGAAAAATAAATGTCATCTGTTAACCTCCTCATATATACAGATGTGTGTATGGAGATTAGTGTGTAACCATGTCTACTCGTAACTGTTTTATGCCATTTGTTGTGGCGAAGAATTGCATAAAATTATTTAATTTGCCTGTTCCCTTTTGTCATGCATCCCAGAGCATTGTGGTAAAGGTCACGAGGCAAATCAGTATGGTGATGAATCTAGGGAGTTCTAATACAGAAGACCTCTAATTACTCACACATGCATTTCCAAATTTTAAGACAAACTAACAAAATATTTTAAGACGATGGAAATGAGCAGTGTGCCATCTCTAAAAACCACGAAGGCAGGACAAGGTCGTGTTAAACTCAAAGGGCAATGGCTTAATTAGCACAGCCGTGTGTGTGAATTAGTTAAGTGAATGTTCTTAAATGGCTTGGCTACAGTTCGTCAGTATTTCCTCAAAAATATTTTAAATTTGCCACCCATGTATACACCGCAGCTTGAGAGGAAAGGTGGAGCAAATTAAGCCACGTAGATGGACAAACACTGCCCCAATTCTAACTGCAGACACCAATCATTACAGCTGTCTGCTGTTGAGAGACGATGCAGGGAGTCCGTCACTCTTCTTCAAGATTGGTGAACCTAAGAGTATTTGTCCAGAATGCAATCCATGCTGTCCAAGTGTCAATACTTTACTTACCACCGACAGCACTGATATTGATATATATGCGCTTAGATTTCTGAGATATATGGCGTACCAACATGTAATGATACACCATGTCCAGTGTTGTATGCTACATTTAAATTTAATTCTCTATGCTAGCAAATGTACTGGCATTTCAGGAGCACATAATACTACCGGCAGGATTATGCACGGCGCATTGTTCAATAAGGTGTGAGTTGATGTAGGTCGAATTGAATGTCGTTTCATACACATGGATGAGTGTGTGACTTTTCACCATTTATTAATGTCTTTGCTCCACTTTTCTATCAACCTGGAAGATTCCGAGCCTCTCGCTTTACCGGGCGGCTGCAGACCCTGCAGTATTTTAACTCTGCCCTCTTGTCATTCGCCCGTCATAATTAATAACGCCATGGAACACAGCAGGGAAGGCGCTGACCCAGTGGACCCAACCTTTTGATAGAGCAGGGGTGCGCATGCGCATGTGTTTGTGTGTGTGTGTGTTGGGGGGATGGTTTCCACACTTAAAGTAGATGAGAGTGTCTGAGAGAGGGAAGAAGAGTCAGGGGAGATGATGTCTATGAATAGCTTCCCCAGAGAAGACCTCGGTGAAGAGCAGAGAGAGTTCACACGTGTCTCATGTCAATGGCGTCCTTGTACAGTCCCTGTGCAGGTGACCACGGGGCAGTCCCCGCGCACCTCGGCTCACCTCTGCCCACTTAAAGGAAGTTTTGATTAAACTTCACTTTATGAAGTTGTATGTTCACATTTCAGGTGAAGATCCTCTTTTATTCTCAAGAAAAAAGCACTTAATTAATGTGTAATTAGCCCCTTGAAAATTGATAAGTATGACAGCTAGAACCCTTTCATTCAAGCTGAGCAATAAACACCAGATTAACGTAACATAATGCATTAACTAAGCATATTGTTGCATACTACAGAACTCCTTCAGCTTGTGAAGGAATTTCCTTTTTTTTATTGATATTGTACTTGGGCAGCTGTGTATGAAAAGAAGAGTAATTGCTTTTATGACAGGAGACCTACGGCGCATTACGGTGAAAACACTTTGTGCGGTGATGTGCTGAGGGAGGGGGCACAGTATCCCTGAGCTTGAGCTTCTACAATAAAATACCCCATTATAAAAACATATAAAGTGTAACTGTGAGTCGCCCCGGATACAGGCAGCTCCCAAGCAGCTAAACAATACGGCGACAATGAAATAAAACTGCGCGGGTTTTTAGTGAACGGCCAAAGAGCCCGGGGGGGGGGGGGGGGGGGTGGGCGGTGGGTGGGGTTATGGGGGGGCGGGGTGGG
>JABJVR010029354.1:0-35368 GCA_025773905.1 Chitala chitala
CCCCCCCCCCCCCCCCCCCCCCCCCCCCCCCCCCCCCCCCCCCCCACGTACGGCTCCAAAAAAGAAACAGGTGTGCACTCTTTATGGACGATCTTACCTCATTTCCAGTGTGGGGGTGGGGGCTGGACTGCTGCCCTGTATTTACCCTGTATTTGGTGTCTTTGTGAAAGGACCTTCAATTCTAATGTTTGCTAACACCTCATACTGCATGCCTCCTGTTTGCGGACTGCGTGTCCTTCGAGGCTGGGAGATAAAGTTGTAAGAGTAGCCTGAAAATGTTACACTCCAACATTTGTTAATAATAGTTTGGAGAAATCTCTACAACTGCTGCAAAAAGTCACAAAACAATGTATTACTTTTTCACAAATATTTTGTTAGCAGGTTACAAAACTTCGTAAGTCTGCGGCTGTTTTAAACTACCGCTGACACCAGACAAGGACTAACGAAACTTGACACAGCTCAAATAACTGGGTAAACATCACTCAAAAATATACAAAATAAACAAACTATGGCTGTGATTTTAAAGGTCTCAATAGAGAATTTACAAAATATACTGCTGGAGTATTTTCTTGTTTTCCCTGAATGTACATCAATGAATTCCATGCCTTCACTGTGAGGAAATAGTTTTATTTCTAGAATTGGTCAGAAAATAAATACATTTTAGGCCTGTAGGTGAGGGGGGGGCTGCACACTATTTGTACGCAGGGTACCAGAGCAATCCATCAGTTTAGCTGGAGGAGATGAAGGGGGGGGGGGGTAGAATGGAGGCTGACCAGACAGCCAGCAGCCCCCCACCCCTTCTATACTATTTCATGCAATGGGAAGCCATTTAGGATCAGTCTGCAGGGTGACAAGGGCAATGGGGCCGACTTCGCCACAGAAAATGTTCCATTATGTTCCAATTACCCCGGAAGCCGGTGCACCAGCAAGGTGGACCCTGTATGGGCGGGCGGAGGAGGGGCTGTCTGTCCATGTTACGTCCCAGGAGAGGTGAGCTTTATCTTACAAAGTCCAATAAAAGTGGACCTCCTCCTCCGTTCTCCTTGTACCCTTCCTGTGACCCTGCTGCCCAAAGCACTCTTCTACCACGTTATCATATTTCTGGGAGACATCTCTTAGGCAGGGGAATATTTAACACAGAAAGTCATGAAGAAAACGTGAACTGTCTGTTGTCTTTATGTACGAATGAGCTTATGGCACAGGAGGACACACTGCACATGGGGGATGGCAGCCATTCTGGGCAAGCGGTGTGAGCGGGGGCTATCCTCCAGGTTCTCCATTCTCCAATTGTTATGTCAGGATTTTGCTGTCATTAGAGCGGGCTGGGCAGTGCCGCTCCACAGTGACAGCCTTCACACTCCCAGACACACTGTAAAGTAAGTATAAGGTAAGTGTCAGCCATGCTAACAGGCTGCAGTGTAAGCGAGGATACACCTCCCAAAGGCGGAAGGGTGTTGTGTTCAAACTGCTTACTCTCCTCTGCCGTACTTCTTATTTTCGCTACATTTGCTTGTTTTTTTCCCAAACCAGACTGAAAGTGAAGCTGTGGTGTGATTATGTGAAAGAGTTTCATATGTCCATGAAGACAAGAGTGGTCCTAGCGTACTAATTTCTTAATAATAACCAGAGGGTGGGGACAGGGTGCACGTTTCAGAAAGGGCTTGCTGGAAGGTGAGGGCTTTCTGCTGAAGACCATGCTGACTGGAGGTAGGAAGCACAGAGGATGGACGCTGCGGGACAGTGAGGGAAATACGACTGGACTGAGAAAGAGGAGGAAAGTGGACGTGGTGCTAAAAATGATGCCACAGCTGGATACAGCTGCCAGCGTGTGACTCCGCCCACAGAGAGAACTGCTTTCCCTTCAACTCTCTATCCCCATAACTATGCCTTGTTCTTTCATGTTCTCTCTCTCTCTCTCTCTCTCTCTCTCTCTCTCTCTCTCTCTCTCGCTCTCTCTCGCCCCCTCTCTCGCTCTTTCTCTCACTCCCCCTCTTTTTTATGGCAAGAGAGCGGCTGGCGCCAGCAGTCTGGAACAGGCCTGACAGGATTTGAATTATAGAAGCCCAGCACAGGGAGGAGGTGAAGGAAGTTTAGTATATGTGTGTGTGCGTGTCTGCGTGCGTGTGTTCAGCCACCCGTGTGCGCGTACTGCATACGCAGTCCTACCAGACAGGGATGGAAAATGCATTGCACAGATTTTTTTTTTACTGTACAAAATAGAATGTGAATAAAATTTAATACTTTGTATAAGTAATTGTTCACATTTAAAATACAGTAGACAACACTTAGGAGAAAATGGATAAGCATTTTGTTGATGATTTTTTCAATGTAATTTTTTTTCCCTGTTGACAAGTATAGAAAGATTAAAGTGTTAAAAATAATTTAATATTTTACCTTTTAATACTGAATATGTTTTATGTGTTTTTCCCTGAAATGAAATGCATTGTGGTGTCTTTTGTTTTCCTACTTTTTGTCTGGTCAAATGAAACAAGACCGGGTTGTTTGTGGCCCATTAAAGCATGTTTCACATGAGAGATTCTGCAGACTAGATGCAGCGGTGAGAACATGGCAGCTCTGTCTGTGCTGAGGCCAGTGGGAGGAGACAGACCAGTCAATTTAAAACACTGGACCACAGATGTCAGTTAACATTTGGATTTCCTGTGTACACAATAAACGAAGATGTCTTGTACATTTTGATGCATTTATGAGACAAACACACCAGCAGTGTATCTCGGGTTTATAATGGTTTTCAAAAAACAGTAAAGCTAACTTACCAGTAAAATCCTTACACTATCCAACATATATTTGAACATATTAAACCCCTGGCCAAAGTTACTAAACACATACAACACACATACATAGACAACAGGTTGATCGTGTACACTGAAGCCACATGCTAAGTAACAACAAACCATTCCAACAAGTAAGCAGTGTTTGGCTCACATACTTTACGTCATGTTAAAACCAGTTTTTAACAGAATAACACATGCTGGTTGGTAAAACAAAACGTCACCATTACAGCAGGCAACAAAGCAAAGCCACGTTTTCAAAGCCATGAAGCAGCCTCATCCCTCTGTAAGAGTCTGAGCAACCTTGGATGTTTGAGCCCCCAGAGACTTGGGACAGTGGAAAACGACGGAGTCCAGGGGCAGCTATGAAACAGCCTTCATGAAACCTGGGGCAGGATGCGGTTACCATGACACCTCAGTTTGTGAATAGTGGAGGTGAATGCTGGAGGCTGCAGCTACTGTGCAATGTGAGGCAGTCCTACTATCAGTGTTTATGGTGTCTACACAGGGTGGTGCGATGTGTGTGCTGAGTAGGGGATGTGTGTGCTGAGTGGTGCGATGTGTGTGCTGAGTGGTGCGATGTGCGTGTTGAGTAGAGGATGTGTGTGCTGAGTGGTGCGATGTGCGTGTTGAGTAGAGGATGTGTGTGCTGGGTATGGGATGTGTGTGCTGAGTGGTGGGATGTGTGTGCTGAGTAGGGGATGTGTGTGCTGGGTATGGGATGTGTGTGCTGAGTGGTGGGATGTGTGTGCTGAGTAGGGGATGTGTGTGCTGAGTAGGGGATGTGTGTGCTGGGTATGCGATGTGTGTGCTTAGTGGTGGGATGTGTGTGCTGAGTAGGGGATGTGTGTGCTGAGTAGGGGATGTGTGTGCTGGGTATGGGATGTGTGTGCTGAGTGATGGGATGTGTGTGCTGGGTATGTGATGTGTGTGCTGAGTGGTGGGATGTGTGTGCTGGGTATGTGATGTGTGTGCTGGGTATGTGATGTGTGTGCTGAGTAGGGGATGTGTGTGCTGAGTGGTGGGATGTGTGTGCTGGGTATGGGATGTGTGTGCTGGGTATGGGATGTGTGTGCTGAGTAGGGGATGTGTGTGCTGGGTATGTGATGTGTGTGCTGGGTATGTGATGTGTGTGCTAGTTTGTGTCTTTCTCACTGCGGAGATTATCTCTGGTTGATGGATCAGGCCGGCCCTGTCCATCTGACAGCACATTTCAGTTATAATGCACAGCACATGATCATCACTTGCTGTAGCCTGATTAATTTTGAAATAAGCCATATTTCACTATAACAAGAAAAGCTCCCCATTTCCTGATTTTCAATTCGAAGCCCACACAAAACCATATGCTGCCTTATAATTAATCAGATTACTCTATTACTCAGATTAATAAGGTTGTGATTAATTAGATTACCCAATTAATCACGTATTGCTGACAAGGCCTTGAATCCTCAGTCCTCCTTTGCCATTGTTTCCTCCAGGCACCCCCTCAAGCCCACCGATTGGACGCAAGCTCCTGGTGGGAACGTGTGCCTGTCCCAACATGAGCCGCGTCCCCCACCCGCCTGGTTTGGCGGGTCTCTGGAGCACTGTCACACCACACGCCCTCACCTTCCTCCTCACTACAAGATCTGTGACGGGTTTAACCTGGCAGCTTGATGCAGAAGGAGAGGCACAAGGACCTCCCACGCGTTACAGGAAGTTCACATCTCTGTCGCTTCCCATCTCAAGGTTGAGGTCCGTACCTCTTCTGCATCCTGGTACAAGCAGACAAGGAGGCCAAGCACAGCACGTCACACAAGCAGACGAGGGGGCCAAGCACAGCACGTCACACAAGCAGACGAGGGGGCCAAGCACAGCACGTCACACAAGCAGACGAGGGGGCGAAGCACAGCACGTCACACAAGCAGACAAGGGGGCCAAGCACAGCACATCACACAAGCAGATGAGGGGACCAAGCACAGCACATCACACAAGCAGACGAGGGGGCCAAACACAGCACGTCACACAAGCAGACGAGGGGGCCAAGCACAGCATGTCACACAAAATGGCAGCACAGGTGTTCATATTTCCTCCAACCATTAGTTTTACCTGACATTAATCAAACCTGGGAGACGGTTTCTTTTAAAGCTTATATCCACTACAGTCTGGGTCTTGTTAAAAAATATTTTAGTTGTAAATAATGCTTGTTTTAATGATGAGTCCTTTACTGTTTATCCACTGTGAACTGAGTCAGTTAGAGAACGTCAGTTATAAACAGGCAGAAATAAGCACAGTTGCACTGTAGGAGCCCATGTTTGGGTCCGTCAGTACCTTAGTTCCCACAGGCCTTTTATGGCCTGGCTGTTGCTGGTTGCCAGGTGATGAGAGATGTTCCACTCCTCCGCTGACATTCTGCTTTCCTGAAAATTCTTGAATAACTGTCGTAAAGAATCAGCCGGCTTGACAGTGCGTTTACTCTGCTGTAGGGGCATCCCAGTGCATCTCAGCTGGATAATGTAAAAGCTAAAAGGTGATGGAGAGATGTCTGAGAAAACATGACCTCACACTACAAGGAGGTCCAATCAGCGAAGTTGACAGGTGCGCTCTGTACCCAGAATGCATTGGTGTTTGTTTGGATACACTCCTGAGACTTGCAGCCTTTGTTGTTTGCTTTGGTGAGCTTCCTGGTCGCAGAGAGAAACACACTGAGAGCTCTTCAACCATAACCAGTACGAGATACCTGACAGGATTATGGACGAAAGGCCAGAAGCCCACTGAGAGGAAAGATGACTTACAATACTGTAAAATCATAAAATATTAGGAAGCTACTCTTACTAGTGTGATGCCATGTGCACTACTGTTCAGCTGATCCATGTGTTTATATTTGCTAGCATTTAGAAACCATAGAAATCTACTTGCTGTGAGGTTCTGAGTGTGCATAATTAATATTAATAGTAATAACAATCATAAGGTTTGTTTCTGTTGCAAATCACCTCTGTTTTCTTAAGTCTGTGTTACAAAGGAACATTTTAAAATGTTTCACTTTTGCATTGTAGCTGAAACTCGTGCTCATTTCGGCAATGCAGTAGTTTAAGTGTGTGCTGAGTATATATATGTAAAGCTGAGGGCCACCCTGCACACTGAACACAGATAATAAAGCATGTGCAGACTCCAGTGTGGGATGGCGTGTACACAAACTGCCCGGGTGGTGTCTGTCTGCCACTGGCACCTCTGGTGCTCACACACAGGCGAACGGGCAGCTGGTCTGCCCCCTCCGATGCACCCTGCCAGTCCGTTACACTCGCACCTCTGCTGCTTCCAGCCGGCCTCTTTAACATTCTAATCGGATCATGTTACCTGCCTGAATGAGCCCAGTTGAGAACTGGCCGCTCTGGCTCAGTTTCTGTCTGTAGGTCCGGCGTAAGCTGCATAAGTGGCCTGGCTGGGCTGCAAATGGGCCCTGCAGGCAGTGCAGGAGGTGCAGGCGGTGCAGGCGGTGCAGGCGGTGCAGGCAGTGCAGGCGGTGCAGGCAGTGCAGGCGGTGCAGGCGGTGACCCGCTGTGAGATCCCTGAGAGGCTTCAGGAGGGAACAATGGGGATCCATTGTTGTTCAGGTTCTCCGTAAGACCCCAACGTTGGTCTTTAGGCTTGCAGTCCTGTGCACCGAGATACTGATTGAAAACAAACTGTACTAAAGTGCCGGTGTCGCTCGGTGATTCGAATCGCCGTGTTTATGCTGCTAGCTTTCCTTCAGAACAGTCTGTAGATGCACTCTGGCACAAACCAGGGGATACGTAGTCATCTGATGACTGGAGCAAACCAAGAGAAAGGGCACAATGACTGGCATGCAGACTGGCCTTTTCACCACAGAATGGCGGTTGACGGCTGCATGCAGGCCCTTAATTGCCTGGATAATCTACCAGGATACTGGCCCTGCACAGAGAGAGCAGCCTGTCCTACATAGTATTTCCTGTAGGTCAGCAAGTCCAGAACTACATCTCCCAGAGGTCTTTGCAGTCAGTCACAAAAGGATGCTGGAAGAAAAACCAGTGAGTGATATTCAATCAAATCACACCCATACACCATGAAAAATCACTACACACTTTTCAAATCGTAAACAACAATCAAATCAGGGTTGACGTCATATACCGCCTGTCTTCGGGAGCTCAGGACATAAGGTGAAGCATACCTTAAACAGAGGTTAGGACATGTAGGAGAGTCATACTGACCTCATCAAACCTTCAGTTCTACTGGGCCCTCCTGAGCCCCACAGGCTGGGTCTTATAACTATGACTGTTTATGCACTGAGACCATTCTCATACAGGGTTGTTTGCAGCCCCCGGTAAAAGGCATAACACGAACACGGTGCTGAGTACATACTGAGCTAAGTGCATAGTTAAATGGAAAGCCCTGCCGTCCACGCACCCACATACGCACATTCTTCATGCTAATGGTGAAGTTCATCCGTTATGGCATGAGATGGTGGGAACTGCTTCAAGATTTGGGGCTTGGAGCATGCTCACTTTGCTCCCTACCACTCAGCTTCAATATTAATGGGGGTAGGGTGGGGGGCAGTGAGGAAATTATCAAATTTTTCTCAGCTGAAGTCACTGGGTGTTGTGGCAGACTCTGCATTTTCAGCATTACCATTGCAGATGGGGGGTCTTAGGGAGGCAAACTGGGTCGGAAACCAACAGCTTCTCTTTGCAAGTAACAGCTGTAGCCTTGAAGGATCTATCCAGGATGCCCTACTGTACAAACGGGTATAACTTTTAAAATGCTACACCATGCTTGCACTTTGACTGCTGAGGAACTGTGGGTGTAAGATTATTTAATGAGGTCCATACAGGAACACGACTCAGGGGTCAGCTGTAATAGATTGTGTGCTGAATCCATCTTCCCCAAAATCGTACCTGAGTGTTTAATATGAAATGGGAACTTGATTCTGAGTATTTTTTGAGCAGATATTTTGGCTTTTCGCAAATGTAACTGCACTCTCTGAACTGATTAATGATGCAGAACTATCAGCTACTTTCATGGAAAATTTCCTGAGTCAAAAACACTTAAAATACAACTCATACAACACAAACCATGGGTCCAAACACTTACTATTTCTGCTGTACCATGGCAACCAAAGATGCGGGTTGTGTGTTGCATTGTCAATAAAATGCTAAATGTCATTTGCATGGTATATGTATTGTAAAAATGAACAGATGTATTTTTACAGAGATGAGAGCATGGTTTGAGGAGGGTTTCTCTTTGTCTTGCAGCTGATCACACAGTTTGAGAAAGGTTCCATCTGTTTTCGCACCTTAAGAGGAACGTCCAGAAACTTGATGACTGGGCCTTCATGACATCCACCCCCGGACTTAGATTTTTGTTAAGAGCCATCCAGAGTTCCTTCATAGCCTGTTACAGTGGAGTGCTCAGTGCTGTCTGTAATTGCCTCTGTCTAGACACTGTCTGACAAGAGCCCCAATCGCACACACACTGAATACGTCTTTTTTTGTAAGTTGGGGGGGCACTACATCTACCTGATTAAAAACAGAAGCAAAAAACTCACTGAGATACAGGATTTATTCTTTTTAAAAATTGTTTTCCTGTAATATTTTCTATTTTGTGCCAGTTTTTGGCTCCTTGGCTTCTGCGTCTGTGGCCTGGTTTATTTTAGCACCAAGTGAGATCTCCCACCTCTTTCTGGACTCCACTGCACTTTTGGTTTGTTTTTTTTCTATTGACTGTTTCACCAAACCCAATTTATAATTCTCTGCTGCTATTCACTTCACTGGCCATAATTTGGCTTCAGAAATTTCACGTCATTATGTTCTTCTCAGGCGGCACGGTGGCGTGGTGGTTAGCACTGTTGCCTCTCACTTCCATAGTTTTAAGCGGTATAGACAAGTAATGCATGAATAAACGTGTCCTTCTCAAGAGTGTCATCAGGTCCAAATGTTGGGTGCAGGGCATCTTGGGAAATTGGTCATTGCAATAAGAGCTAACTAAAATGCCCACCTTTGCAGTACAAGAGGAAGAACTTGTCCTCCACCTTCAACAAAGGTATGCCAAGCTGTTTCAGAACTATCCCTAATCAGTTGTAAAAATTGCATCGGTTATTTCTCCAGCATGTCCTTGCCATCCTGGAGGACTTTAAGTAAGTGATTTAAACAGTTTTCAAAAATTTGCACAATCGGTGCACCGTTTTTGTAAAGGCGGTTCACTTGGACAGAAGCGTGTCAGCTGTCACATGGAACACTTCCTGTTGTTTAGCCGCTCACTGGTACAGCCGTTCGGAGCTGAATCCCGTTCACTGAGAGCCTGTTCATGCTGAAGAATCACGTGTCCTGAATTAGCATACGTTCATAATACAGCAGAGAGTAAGATTGAATGAGGAGTTACGAGTCAGTCACGGGTGTTGGGCCTGTACTGATGGGTACTGTGTGAAATGTATGTGCCGCACGTAATCCCAGCCCGATGGACGGGACGGCGCCTGAACCTTGTCATTTGGAGCCCCCCCCCCACCACCCACCCCAACAAAATGAGCTGTATGCAAATTTCCTCCTCTAGCCGACACGGGGGCATAATCACCTGTCTGCCAGGGAACGGCACTTCACTTGAATTGAAGGGAAAAAAAAGAAAAGTAAAGAGGGGCTTCAGAGAAGAGAGTTTCAATCTCATTTCAGTGACGAATGAGGAAGAAAGTGAGTGAAATGTGGGTGTAAACAGGGAATTAATGTGGAATTTGTGAAAACAAAAGGAATGAGGTTGAAGCTACTGAAAACTTTCCTTCACAGATGGCTATTTCCTACCCCACCCCCGCCATTTACATTCAAATGACATTCTGAGACGTGTGTGGATCCATGTACACATACATGTACTTACATGCATGCTTTCCTACCGGCACGGTGGTCTGAGCACTTTTCTGTGTAATCCTCACTCCCCACATGCACACACACGCGCACACGTACACTCACACACCCATCCCAGAACAAAATTGCCAAAGACCCTTTTAATTTTACCCAGAGAGCAAAAAAGAGGGAGTGAAAGAGAGAGACAGGGGTAGGGGTGAGGAGGGAGAACAGAAGAGAGAAAAAGAGAAAAACAGGCGGGGGGGTGATGGTGGAAAGCAACTCGATACTCTTGTATGCTGAATATTCCCCTGGAGGGCTTTTTCCATTACCCGGGCGAAGCAGAACGGTGGAGTCATTTAGTTTATCCAAGCAGTTCTCTCAGTCATCCCCCGCCTCCCCCCCCACACGTTCTCCCCCCCTCCCCAGCTCATTCTCTTTCCTTCTCCCCGCCTCTCAACCGCTCGTCCCTGTGCTCTGGTTTTTTTCCATGGGCGCGTTGTGCAAATGTAACCTTTCAGGAGGCGCCCCGTCCGCCCTCCCCCCCAGGAAGTAGACTGGCCCCTTCGCTGCCGGGAAGTGTGGAAGACCTGGCAGGCTGCCCGTTTAATCTGCGAACAGAGGGGGGGAGGAAGCGGGGGAGGGGTGACTGAAGGAGTGGGACAGGGGGATTGGTGCGGTCGGGGGGGGGGGGTGGGGAACAGAGGTGAGCTGTGTGAGGAGGATGACTCTGTAGCCGTATTTGCTAGCAAAACAGTAGAACTGGGGGGGGGGGCGTAAAGTGGGAAATGGGAGTGTGCTCAGGATGTAAATGTCCCCTAAAAGACCCAGTCTGAACGTAGCGGCCCATATTTGAATCTGAACGGTGTTTTGACAAGGGGCCTGATGGAAGAACAGCGTGAGGCACACTTTCCCTCACGCCAGTGCTGGCCGGGTGCAGTCTCGGCCAGCATTGACTCTACACCCTCCCCCCCAAACACACCCTCAGCCTCAGGACGTCCAGAGGGACTTTCTCCCCCAGCGGTTCACATACATCTGGACTCACTCCACCACTCATGCCTTCTCCTGGATTAGTCAAGCAGCTTTAGCTACTGACTCAGTGTCGTTAGCAAACTGAAAGACTTTGTCACAGAGATACGTGGGAAGCCACAAAGGTGCTGTCTGGTACTTTCAGATTTACTGAAAAGAAAAAACCACTTCACCCCTGGACTGTCTCCATTGTATCTGCTCTAAGCTCACAGACATGTAGGCTAGGCTGGCAGAAGGGGAACCAGAGGCCACACTGTGTGTGTGTGAGCACGCTGATTTCGTCTGGGCTGGAGTGTGGTTGGCCCTTGGAGTGCTGGCTGTGCAGATGTTGTGTGACTCACCCCAGCCTGCTGTTTGTTGTGTGTCTTTCCAATGAGCTGAGCATTCACAGACCTACAGCTCCTCCAGTTCTTAAATTAGGACTCTTTGTCATATCTGCATTTGGGCCGGGAGGGAGAAAACAAGAGGTGCATTTAACTACAGTGCCACCCGGTGGCTGTTGTAAGTATTACAGCCACAACTGCAGGCAATGTACCTATATATAGAGAGCCACCACAGGACAGTGATGTAACTGCAGTAAAAATCTGTGCACAGCAAGTCCACCGTGATGTGACAGACCTTTACCCATTCCTCATGGTGTTGCCACGCTTTTGGCTGCACTGTCAAACTGAACGTTCACAACAAAACCATCATTAACTAAACAGTAAATTGAACCTTACACGAGATAACATTTCATAATGTGCTGTACTGAGCACATGCTAAAAGAGGATTCTGGTTAACATATGACCCCCCCCCACCACCACACCAAAAAGATACAGCTGTTGCACAAAACAGAACCACATTTCAGCACTGATTTTTAAAATCTCTGCCTTTACATGGAAACAAAACCCAGTGACCTCTATATGCACTACAAGGAGTTTCCTTACTGTTGCTTATTCTTCCTTTTCCTGCTCTGAGCACACAGACCCAGAAATACCACCCCCGCGTACTCATATCCTGTTGACCAGGTGCACTCCCTTGTACAGTATATGGTCTGTCCTGCATCCTCCCCAGTCCAAACCACCATGCGTGAGCGCTAGGCGAGGATGATGAAGCCCTTCCTCCACTGTGGGCGCACGGCCTGGGCTCAGCAGCCCCTGAGACCGGCTCTTTCCTGCCTTGCTGGTTCTCGGAGCAGCTCACAGGAAGCAGCGTGTGGACCGCTTCCTGTCCCCTTCTCCGTTTCCTGGAAGTTTGCACCCCTTCTGACGTTCACTTTTGACGCATTTCCCTTTATGGGTGCAAGAAGGACAAGTAACTGAGGTTGGGGGGGGGTCCCGGCAGTCAGTGGCAGCCTTTTCTAAACATGGAATGACTTGATCACTTAACAGACGTAGTTCAGGCGAGCACGCCAACCAGCGAACTCAGTACCGCTCTCTTCTGAGTGCCCCACCTGTTGGTCATATTAATGTACTGCTTTTTTCCTCCTTATTTGAATTCACTACTTTACACAGGATACCTTGCTTAAAGCAAACTATAGTAAAAAAAAAATAAAATAAAAAGTATAAATCTCCTACTGTGGTCATGTGATTAAATCCTGAATATTGGTCGACTTGAAACCCTTTTGTGGTATTTAGAAGTTACAGATGGCTGTCAGAGGGTTGTGAAAACGAATATATAAATACTAGCAAATGAGTGTGTGTAGCTGCTTGAAAGGTTTTCTGCAGCTATTTCATTTCTACACCTTTGTGTAAATCCACTTACCATTCCAGTACGTAACATGCAGTTTTATATACATAAAGCATTATGCAGTATTGAGTAAAGCCAGCCTCCAAAAAGCATTCTGACTAACTTGTTAGCAGCACTGTCCCCTGTCCTCATTATTGGAGCATTTGAAGATAATGTGTAAAAAAGATCTGTGCTCAAATGCAGTTAAATTGCATTGTAAAAAGAAAACTTTAATTGAAACAAATTATCTAAATAGGCCTTCATTGCACCATTGGCTGAGAGTTTACATGCAGTCAGTCCACAGCGCATATTCTGCTTAGTCGTATATCAGTGGCAGAGACAGGGATGTCCTCTGTCCCCACCCCAGGACACTGTGGGCTAATCAGTGGTCAGCAGCGTCATCTTGGCACTTTGACCAAAGCAGTCCTCACTATAAGTCCATGGGAGGTCTCAGTGAGACACAAGCGGGCTCAACTTTGCTCATATCGTACGTCTTCTATCCCTAATGCTCCATCCACACAAAGAAAAGATCCTGGTGTATGGAGCTGAGAGTCCTGGTTGGAAGGGGGGTCAGAGGCTGGGTGGTATTTAAATTCTAGCTTTGTTCCCCTAAAGCCCTAACCCTGTCTGCTCCCTTTGTAGCCCCCCTCCCAGGACACACGCACACCAATCCTGGGAGAAGAAAACACAAACAGAACCCAGTGAGGCAGTGTGTGTGTGTGTGTGTGTGTGTGTGTGTGTGTGTGGGAGGAGGGTGAGACCCTGGTGACCACTTCCTGTTCCTGTTAGATGTTAAAATGTGCCTTTTGTTCTGTTTCCAAGCAGCCAACTGGGCTGTACACACACACAAGGACACACCCCACACTCAATCCCACGACATGACTGACAGTTCTTAAACAAACTTTTTGAGATTACCCTGTCTGTTATCAAACATGGCACAAAAGGGTATATCAGCGTGACAGCCCGTGCGAAGTATCTTGTGCTACGTTTTTACAAAATAATGTAAGATACGATCTATTCTGCATAATTGTTTTTCTTTGCAGCTATTCATCCACAAGAAGAAATCGGTCACTGCAATGTTGTACGGTATGAGCAAGCAGGATGCGCTGGTAATGTCGGAAACGTGGTCATCCTTGACTTGCACGCTGACTCACTATAAGTGTAACTCTGGTCTCTAATTATTTGGTCCTGCAGCGATCGACATCAAAGGTGCATCTTTTGGAGGACACACGGTTAAGTGAAATCTACAAAAAAATTCTGTAATACAGAACTCCTTTCGGCTAATGCATGGGTCAGAACCCTCCGATGCGAATTCGTGGTTCTGCCTTTGCGTCTCATAAGACTTTGACACCAGATATCTTGAAATGTCGAGGAGGTCTGCCCCGAGCTGAGTGTTTAGTTCAGAGCGCAGCACGTAATATGGGAGGTGATATCTCTACTACGACACACACACACGTCCCTGGATTAATAATGATGATAAAGTCATGCACGTGTACTCCCCCTCTTCTCTCCCTAAGCATTTATTCTTTCCGAGAAAATCTTTAATCACTGCGGAGAGATGTGTCTGCTGGTCAGATACCCAGCCGTGGCCCAGCCACGGAATGCAGAAATCGGCGGAAGTAAAACTATCCGTAAAGCCACTGTGTCCGATTCCCTTCGCTTACAGATTGAATTTGCGCAGCGGGAATTCACGACATCAAGACCGAAACGTGCAAACGTGCCAGTTTTGTAAACGAGCGCGCGCAGACTGCAGGTCGTGTTGTCACGCGCAGCTGTTTGCCAGCCTTTACCGGGCTTGTAAATCAGCAGTTACTACATGTGCAGGTCCAGATGGGGGGCTGAAATCGGGTAATTTAGTCAAAATGTTGGAATCCTCTTAGTTTGAGTTGTTAAATTAATTACCAATTAGGCATCAATTAGTCTAAATTAGACAAAACTAGATATCGGTACAATCAGATATCAGATTTCCAGATATAGTATGTACCTGTCTTAGTTTTCTGTTATACTATGTCAATGTCAGTTTTACAAAGCACATTTAAATACAACACTGTTGTCCAAAGTGCTGCACAATGACAGAAATAACTAAGTAATAAATAATGCAACAGCAAAACAAAATAAAACAACGATGGTCAAATACAACAATACATAGACAGTAAAACAATAATACAGTGGAGTAATAAGATAAGTAAATGTCCTCTCACAGCTGATTGAAACAACTAAACTAAAATTGGTGAATTAAAGATGGTATCAGAAATCATTCTACATTAAAAGCCAAAGAAAACCAATAAGTCTCGAGGCAAGATTTATATAATGAAGGGGGCCTGTCTGATGTAAAGAGGCAGCTCATTCCACAGTCTGGTGCTGCCACAGAACAGACACGTTCACCACGGCTCTTCAGTTTTGATTTAGGGACTACAAGCAATAGCTGTTCAGAAGTGCTAAGTGCCCGTACTGGACTGTAAGGTTGTGTAAGGTCTGAAATGTAAGGTGGTGCCAAATTGTTCAACACCTCATAGACGGTCATCAGGATTTAAATTTGATTCTAAACTGCACATGAAGCCAATGAAGTGAACGGAGGCCCAGAGATATGTGGTCATGTTTACGAGTCCTCGTTAAGAGTCAGTACCATCTGTAGTCACACAGAAAAGCCTGGCTAATACCAACATAGAGGGCATTGCAGTAGTCAATTCAACACGAGATAACAGCACGGATAACCCTTTCTAGATCTTTCCAATTTAGGAATGGTTTTACCTGGAATAACAGCCTCAGCTGGAAAAAGCTCACTTTAACTACTGAATTTGTTAGATTTTTCAGCTAAAAGTGACTGTCCAACAGTATCCTAATATACTAGTAGTACTCTCTGATAATAAGGTTACTGTATTTTCTTATCAAACGTTATTTTACAACATGAATTCAAAATGTGAATTTATCACACAGTTTATTTTATATAGTTTGAATTATTTGAAAGAAAGCATAACATTTAAACAATTATTAAATGTTATACTGTTACGGACCAAGGGAACAGGCAGGTTTTGAACAGGAGACATTGCTGCCCACGCAGCGCACCAGACAGGAGGATTAGCCCGCTGAGCCAAGATTCAAGTCTTTAGTGCCTGGAGCTAATCGAACTCTTGTCCTGACCCTGGGGGTGACGTCACCATCACTGCAGCCAACCTGCCGCTACATGCAGCGTTCGCTACAATACGTTAGCCTAAGGAGAGCTATTTCACAGGTTCTGATATGTACGTTTACAGTCACACTTCGGGTGTTTTCTTACCTCTCTTACATAATTCAGAAAGGTTGATGACAGTTAAGATATTGTGCAACACATCTCTGACAAGAACACAGCTGTAGTAACGAACAAGGACCATTAAGATCTCTGGTCCTAATGTACTGTTGCTTGAGTTACTCGCTGGTTAGTGTAAAATGAAACTGAAATTGTACAAAACACCACAGAATGTTGAAAACAAAATTTAGGATAACTTCAGATGTAAAGCCCTCTGTAGCATTTGCCTTTTGAACAATCACAGCGTGTGCAGAGCTATCCCTTTTGTACCTAGAGTACCTCAGTATGGTTCAGGAGAGAGTCGCACTGAAGCTATAAGCCTATTTACAAACTCACAAATGGCACATTGCTAAAGTATATTTTCATGTGCTGCGTTTAAATCTGAAAATGACAAAGCTTCTTCTGGGATTCTGGACAGATGAACCCTTTGGCATAGTCGCGGAGGATAAATTCATTAAGGTGGTATAAAACGGTATTGCTGTTGACACCACACAGTCTTCCACCCAAATAAAACTGTCTGATTCAGACACTGTCACCGTGGCTACGGCTTGTAGCCAGCAAAGCTGCAAACGCTGACAACCGTTATGAAAAGCACACGGCATACAGATCGGCCTCCGCACTCATGCCCTCGTCTGTATGTACACATAAAGCACATTCATGATCAAGTTGCTTGCTGGTTCTAACAGCTTTTCTGCCCAATGTGCCTCCTGAGAGCATGGGGGGGGGGGCGGTCACATGACACTTTGTGGTGGAAGACCTGTGTCACATCTTCAATGTCTTCTCTTTACATGTTCTTCGTGCACCATCTAATGAGGCCTTGAAGAGCAGAAGCTCCAGAGCAAACAGGGCAGTACTGATGATTAGCTAAGCAGTAATACAGCCTGTCCGAGAACAAGCAAACTCTGATTGGCTAGCAAAGTGCAGGGACGTGCCCTCAGGTTTAAAGGGTGTCAACCAGGGCTTACATCACATTTCTTAATGCAAAGCCATGAAAGCATGTATCTATCATTCTGTATGCTGCATGGCATGCAACATATACATTTATTATTATTTTTGATGTAGAGTGGGATGTTTATTAGCAGTTACAAGCTTTGCTGTTTAACCAACCACAGCACGGGCAGTCTGAAAAATTTGGATGTACCATTCGTGACTGTAAAGGATCATCACAGCTGATCTCTCAACTTGTTATTGAGCTTTAATATTGGCAGTTATTTAAATTCAGTTTAAATTAATCAGGCATTAGGCACATGCATTCAGCTTTATTGGTGTTCATCTTCTCAGTTTGTTAAGCCTGGTAAAATAGAGTGGTATAGTCCAGCAGTGGTTAAATCACCTTTTATGTGAATCTACAACTTAGTGAAATTCATGGTTTCATAATCTTGGTGCATTTGCTGCTGGATAAAAGTGAGGCTACCAATGCATAGAAGATGTGGTGGTGGTTTTCTGTAACAAGGGGAACAGTAACAAGAACAAATATGCAGCAACAAAGCATTAACATTCTCTTGCTCCAAAAGTAAATCGATTTTGTCCTGGTACTATATTTCTAGTCTATCAACGTCATCATTTCAATTTATCTAGATTTTTTATATAGTGCCTTTCTTAACACCATTTCCCTTATCAATTTAATGTGCGAGTATTGAATTGTACTCACTTTTGTTATTGTTCCCTCATCTTGTAATTATCTGGCATTATTATGGAAACATACAAATAAGTCAGGCAATTTAAATTGTTTTTATTCCCTCAGATTTACTCAGTTCCCTTTGTCTACGTACACCCCGTTTCTTCACGGTGGATAGTCAGCTCGTGGTTTAACTTGAGAGTCTGATTCCTGTACATAGCGCTCCTGCCTCATCCCCACGATTCAGGACCAGCTCTGAATGTGATCACTCCCCGTGATTTAAAACGTATGTACAGTGTGTATGGTGGTAGGAATGACGTGTCACACAGTGACATCTGGTGGTTAAAATGAGTTAAACATTATGAAACGTATGAAAACAGGAGACACCGCGAGCTCAGCAGGGAAATGGGAAACTAAAATGACGTCTGCTTGTCCCTGATCAGCTGTGGTGCGAGAACCATGTTCCCCTGAGCATGTGTGTACTCGTACACATTAGCTTATGATGCTCTACAGAAAATCAGAGCGAATCCATGATATTACCTCTCTCTCTATCTCTCTCTCTTTCTCACACACACACACACACACACACCTGCCTGGCAGCCACCTTCCTCAGCCTGCAAGCTTCAGTATCTGACAGCACTGCAGCTCCCTGTGGATGGATGGGGGAAAAAACTGACACGGCAGAAAAGACAGAAAAGGAGTGATGAGGGAATAAGTAGTCAGAGAGACGGGTAACAGGAAGGAGGGAGGGTGCCTGTGTTGGAAAGAGAAGAGCAGCTGCCTGGCGGGTAGAGAGAGCAGGGGAAGACAGGATGAAGAAAGAGAGAAGGTGAGGTTGGAGAGGGACAAGGGACCAAGATGGGAAAGAGGAGGACAGATGGTGAGAAGTAGGAGCAGAAAAGGCCACTCTGCCTGTTAGTGGAGAAGAAGGGGGGAGCGAGAGAGGAAAGAAAATTAAAAAAGCAGCAGCAAGTAGAAAGGGGTGTGTGGTCACATGGCTCGGCAGAGAGATCAATAACTAATTTCAGAGCTGGGCTACACTCAGACTGTTTTCCAATAAGCCCTGGACATAACGAGTTAGTCTGAGCAGCCCTGGCCCTGCTTCAGTTCCCCCCCCCATGTCTCTCTCTTCCCTACCCCCATATCTCTTTCTCTCATTCTTCTTTAGGGTCTAGATAACTAACGGCCATGTTGACACACACGAATAACAGGTCTTAATTGATTCACACCCTCTGACACCCGTTCTGCGCAGTGTTAAGATGCATCATGTTTTTAGGACCCTCCTTATTCAGACATTTTGCTTTGATTTGTGGCTGAATTTTTCAACCATTTCACACCTGCAGAACCTGCATGCTGCTTCAGCCGAGATACTGAAGATTCATCTCACTGCTCTATCCAGCCTATGTGCTCCACACTCCTTTGTACAAAGTAGGTTCAACTGCAGTGCCAGTGAACAGATGATAAGATGAAGGAAGTAGAAGAGCAGATGTGATCTTTTGGTCTGTAACAGTGAAACAATAGTGAGTGAAGTAACAGGTTACAATTTAACAGATGTTGTTTATGTGGCTACTTAATCATCCAATGTATGGGCTTCCAGAGTGCTGTATTTGTGTGAAGGCAGTGGCTGTCTGCATTCATGTCAGCATTCACACTCTCAAACCAGGGTTCACCCTCTCATATCAGCATTCACTCTGCAACCATTACAGTCTGTGACCCCTGAAGTTCCATCATGTGATGTGTGCACTTGGGGACTTGAGCACCACTGTTCACGACTTCTCTGGCCCTAGCGGAGGCTGATGTCACAGGAAGACACAAGAACACAAATGGTATTGATGCCAGCTGAGGTGTTTAAGCTGTTTCCACAAGCCTGTCTTGGCTTATCCAGTATTATTGATTTGATCTGTGTCTGGTACTGTCTCCTCCTGTTTTTTGGCAGAAACAAAGAGAAGCAGAGAACAGCCCAGCATAAGACATAGTGGAGGAAGTCCAAATGAGGGTGAAAATCAACGATAAATTCAAAGGCATAAAGTATGGATGATATACACGTATCTTATACTTCAAGAAAAAGTACAAGCAAAAACAAAACTTTGGAGAAAAAAAATCATTATTAGAACAATCACTGTGTCGTGAAAGAAATCGTATCAACAAAACGGTCATCAGATTAACAGTCACCTTAGTCACGGTGTCTTTAATAACGAGGGCTTTCTACAGCCTACCCAGGTCGTGTATTAGCACGCTGTAACCACTAGATGGGGCAGGTGAGAAATGCCTGTACGCCTAGCTGAGAGCTCCATCTATGGAAACGGATGAATTGCCAGAACCGGCAGGCTCTCAGGATGTCTGGAAACAGTATCGAAATATACAATAAACGATGCATATTAGCCCATAAAAAGGCATCAAGACATGTAGGAGGTGTGAATTAATTACATAAACGTCCTATGTGTTCCACGTTACATAAACAAACTGATACAGTATGCCATTGACACTGTAAAACACTGCTATACTATGGTTTAAATGAACAGAATAACTTAAAAGAGAACATACAATAAAAAACAAAACAATGTAAAAATTCTCACATTCATTTATATGAAAGCAGGAGACATTTTTCACTATTTGCTCTCAGCATTTTGTCAGTATTGTGCTCCTACTCAAGCTAAGGTGTCGAGAGCTTCCATCAGCCTGAACTGTGTCAGGAGAGTTTAGCTCAATAAAATATTTATGGGATATAGCCAATGCATTTTAAAGCCCATTCTGGGTGCTCGAGGTTCCAAAAGCATCCAGTGAACAATTGAACTGCAGCCAGGTTGTCTTTCAATGCAATATGTACTATAATGTGCCTTTGACAGAGGAGTGCAAATTCCAAAGAGAAAAGAAACTGCAGAAAGGACAGGGACACTGGACAAAGGACAGGGACGCTGGACAAACAACACAGCAGAAAGGACAGTCACAAAGGACAAAGCAGAAAGGACAGGGACGCTGGACAAACAACACAGCAGAAAGGACAGTCACAAAGGACAAAGCAGAAAGGACAGGGACGCTAGACAAAGGACAAAGCAGAAAGGACAGGGACGCTGGACAAACAACACAGCAGAAAGGTGTTTCCAAGGTTGAAGAGTCAAAAAGGAAAGAGCCACGCCCCAAACAAAGAGCCATGCCCCAAACAAAGAGCCACATCCCCCATAAGAATGGCACATGCCTCAAAGATAGTTACAGTCCCATACCAAAGTCCTGTAAACTCACACATTCTTGTTAAAGTCTCAAGACCTTTACTGTAGTGTGTATAATTTGTATACTAAATATTTTTCGTGTTTGTCCATTGAGTTGCATTCAAAAAAAAAACACAATAGTCTGTCCCTGTATTTTTCATGACTTAACCATGAGGCTGACCTAAATCAGGTGTGGAAAGGCAGAAATCAGACCCAATGACCAACAATTTGGTGTCTGGATCTTGTACTGACAAGTGATAGACAGCATTTAGCCCAACCTCCTTCCCAGCATTGGTTTACACTGGCAGTAAGGGTTGAAAGGCTGGCAGCTGGCAGCTAGAAAAAGCCACAAACTCCTGGCAGGTAGGCTGGTTAAACAAGAAGTAAATTACACCCCCCTGAGTGGTGGGATTACACCTTGTCAGCTCACACACCCCCACTTTAGGAGGGTGTGGGTGGCCAGGAGGCATGGGCTGCTATACTTGGATGGTAAGGGTTTCAGACAGTGGAAACCAAACCTGAGACAGAGTGGACAACATGATATTCTGTCTTCTCATCGCACCATCTGTCTACCATGCTCTTCCTCTCTGTCCTCATTCCCATTCTCCTCCTCCTCTGCCTCCAGCAGGCAGGGAAGTCACGAGTGTAAAGCATCCAGATTAGTGGAATGACAGGGATGAAGGGAAAAGCAGAAGGCTGCGACCTAGACAGAGGAACACAAAGGTTGTGAGCCAGACTGGGGGGCAGGGGGCTCATCGTTTCTGCCCCGATGGAATTAGTAACACTGGTGGCGATGGGCACGTTGCAGGTACAGTCAGTAAGTTTCACATACATTAAAGATCTACAGTGTGTGGGTCTGGAGTTTATGCCAGACTTGCCCATGGGACAAGGACAGGAGCACCTGCTCCAGAAGCAGACTGGGCCATGTCCTGGCTGAAGAGCTGAAAACATTCCAGGTGAGGTGGTGGTGTGCCTCCATTGTATCTGACTGCCTCAGATGCTGAGGAAGCCCTTGTCCTGGTGTTTTTCTGCAGCCATTACGAGTTCAGGTAATGATGTTGTGGCAAAAGTAAATGTTAAAATGATTATATACAGTTGACAGTCTGTCACACTGCAGACATTCACAGAAAATCTCAGATCTTAAAACTAATATCTCTTTCAGAGAATTCCTTGAAAAGAATGTACTGAACAGGTGGGTCTAATCTGATGGCAGTCTTCTCTGTTTTTGATTGGTAAAAAAAATTTAATCTTCCTTCCTGCTCCAGGTGAGCTATACTGCCCATCAGTATTAACAATGACAGCCCTGTGCATTTTTCCCTGTTTTGTAGGTTGTGTGGAATCACACACCGTCATTTAGCACCGGGCCACAAGTACATTTCCACACATTGAACATGTCTTCACACAGTGTGCGTATTCTGAACGTTGTACAATTTCTTCAAATTTTGTATATGTTCAGGACATTAAGTCTCAGCAAGGTAAAGAGAACCAGGAAGGGCAACAGCAACCATCCTCCCCCCACTCTAGAAAACATTATAGGAACATAAAACACGCAAGTCTAAACTCCAGCTGTCGGGTCACCTTTCACAACCAAACCACGGCCCGATAAGAGCTTAACACGATGTGTTAACCTGTATCCCAAACACAGAGGGCTACATCTTTGCCACTGACAGGACATATAAAGCGTGCGTGTGTGTAATGGTAACAATATGATGTTCAATTGTTGAAGTACACAGCTGTATTTTCTCCTTCTTAACAGAACTGACATGTACCCTCGAACGAACAATAAAAATCGAGCTACAATACAACTCACGTCTGGGTCTCTTTCTCAGCGATTAAGACGTATTTCAAAGGCTGAAACAAATGCATATTGCAAATTATGCAATTAAATTACTTAGTTTACTTAAATAAGAAAACGCTTCTTTTCAAAGCACGGATTAAACGAATAAACGTAAAGAACCGCATTTACCAGCGTGCAGCAACAGGTTTACTAACTAAGTTAAAGCGGGTGCCGAGATTGTTACTTTCGCCACAGAGGCGCGTGTCACGTGAACGGTTCGCCGCTGCCGCCTCGTGCCGAATCCCTTGCAGGGATAAGTGGCGCGAGAGCTGTCACGTGCGCTGCTGCTGAAATGTCAAATTTAATTTCCTGCCGGCTGCGCGTGCAGGTACGCAATTAAAAATCTGCATTTTCATTACAGCTTTTGGTGTAGTAACTACTTATCGGTCTCCGCTCGCGCACACCGCGCCAGGGTGATTAATATGCTGCGCGCCAATAAAATGCCGAAGTTGATGTGCAGGTCTGCACCGCATCAGACTTGGCTAAACGTTTCTTTTCAGACACTGTTTTTGATGTGCAGTAATCTGAGGGCGATAAAATGGTGTCGACGCAACACGAACAGGCCAGTGCTTGAAAAGGAGGGAGATGTAAGAAAAGGACTAAAAAAGGCTGGGATAAAAAGAGGGAAGCTGACGTCACTGGGGGGGGGGTCACTCCTACTGTTCGGCACAAGTACATTAAATGACGGACTATATATTCAGATGTTAACGAGTTGCGCGTTTGTTGTAAAATTAACATTTAAAGCAAGGGGTGACATAAATATGCAGGTTTTGGACATCGGTGTGAAAAAGATTATTTACATGCATACTGTACGTTCAAGGTTACAAATTATTTAAAAGGACAACACTGCCGCCGCGTGGAGGCTCTCTACTGTGAAGGTCCTGTCTTGTCAATCCGTAAATACGATTTGGGGATGATTATTGTCCTTTTCCTGAAAGTATTCCAAAGATATTATACTTCAGTAACATAACTAGATGTTTCTACGGAAACTGTGTGTGTGTGTGTGTGTGTGTGGGGTGGGGTAAAAACCTTGGTTTGTTTTTATGGGAGGAACGAAAGGAACAAATTTCTTGCAAAATTTAAGAGACCCTAGTCTCTTAAATTTTAAAAGACTAGGTGGTTTTTTCCAAATTTGTAATACGTTTTGTTGGGGGGGCACTCCACAGCAGGTATAAGTTTCATAGCACTTTCACAGCACTCCTTTTTCTGTTCCACAATTACTTACCCTATAGTTGAAGGGAAATCAAAGCATTGCAGGGTCAACCATCAGCCTTCCTGACCTACTGTCATCTTTACAATTCAATTTGGCAGCAGCTGCATGTCTGTCCAAGGTCAGCTGTTGTACAGCATTGATAGTGTTACATGCTAAGCTACAGAAAACTGTGATAAAGCAGCAATACTTAGATCTCTGCACTGGACCGAGGACACAAACAAGCACGTGTGAAATTACATGTGAACAACACGTGTTTGGTTAGGCAAAACTCACAGCTGAAAAGCTGAGCTGTTCAGTCAGGGCTGCAGTAGAGGGGTAGAAAACCTGGCCCACCTCCCAGGGGGCCCCAAGATTTAGAACGTAATCTTTCATGGGACCCAAAATCTCTAGTGGCAGCTGAGTCACGTGATGAAAGACACACTGCTCAATGTGAACCTTCACAGCGATCTGCACGACCATTTATTTCCAATCACACGGGCACAACGAACGTATTTACAGAAACAAACATGTTCTTCACTCCCTCATGCAGACTCCATTCAATTTATTACTAACAAACCACTTATTTAAATATTACTGAAATTCAAGGTTTTGGACCATGTTAATTATATAAAGACATGACAAGACAAAATGTTGAAACACTTACTTGCAAGGTCACTCCATAATTTATGGATTAAGCTTTAAACTTTGATTTTAAAATGTCCAAACGACAAATTATTTCGGGACTGATCATCCCACATACCTGAAACCAAGTGCTTCCAAGTCAGCCATTGCATTTTTGACTTCAAGTTACTGCCAACAAAGTACTTTCACCTTACAAATTCAAATGTGTTTTACATACACTTGAATCAATTTCATCTTAACCAAAAACATTTTGGACCTACACCTCAGAACATACATAAAAGTCAGGTGGTTATTATCCTGTTGCTTAAACAACTGTATTCAGGCAGTACTTGAATCACGTTCAGCTTAGTTCCATTTACAGACATTGTAGTCAATATCGCCCCTTAGCGAGGGGGGGGGGGTCAGCGCAGGGTGCGATGTGGCTTGAAGCAGTCCTGGCTGAGCTTAGGGCAGTGTTTTTGTGCAGGGAGGAGATACGCCTTCAGGCTGTCGGGCAAAGGCAGTGCTTTCACTTTGCTGTCCAGGTGCCAGGGCTGCAAGTGAAGGCGGATGGTGGCCCGGCTGAGGCATCGCAGAGGAAGAGGCCCTGACTCATGGTCCCGAGGCTGGCTCCCATACAGGTTCAGAAGCCTCTGAATACGAGGGTCCCGTTCTGCAGGAAGGTCTAGACTTGGGGGCGGAGGGAAGTAAGGGGAAGACACCAACGCCAGATCTATTAGCAATTCAGCTTTGGTTAGGAGCTCAGCCTCCGCCATGGGGTCCTGGGTGCACTGCAAGGCTGATGCCAGCCTTTCAAAAATTATGCCATACCCCATCCAGCAGGAGGCACCATGGCGGGAGCAGAGAAGAGACACACCATGTTCCAGCAGCAGGACAGCCAGGGGAAAAAGCAAGTCAAAGTACTCAAGGCAGGTTTGAGTGAGCGAGGGCTCTCCTGGCTCCTCGGTTGGCTCTGCCCCCGTGTCACCAGGTCCCAGACAACAGCTGGGGTCAGCTCCATGGGCCAGCAGGAGCTGTGCTACACCCACACAGAAGTGGCCGATCTCTGAGGCGTCCTCCTCGGTGCCCTCCAGCGCCTCCTTCACTAGGAACACAAGTGACGACATCGCGGTCTCACCGTCCTGTGTGGCGGCCCGCACGTCAGCACCTGGGGACAGAAAGAGAACGTGGGGTGTCTAAGTTAAGTGCGAAACATCAACAGTGCGAGCTCTGTCACAGCACTGACAGTCAGGCACTGCGCCTGTAAGTCAGTTTCCCACTTCACCTTTCTCCAAAAGCAGACGGATGTTTTCTGTGTTGTGGACGGTGAGCCCATCACTACTGGCTAGAGCATGAAGCAGGGCAGTCTTTCCTGCAGGAAATAAGAGACAAGACCACCTCAGAATGTGGTTCTACCTGCAAGAGCTACACGCGCACAATCACTCAGTTAAGAGCGACCCACCGTTCTTGTCACTTGCGTTCACGTTGGCACCCAAGTCGAGGAGCGTGCGAAGACAGGGCAGTCGCTCCGGTTCCTCACTGGCCAGGTCCAGCGGGCTGCTCTTATGGATCTGCTCAATACCCCCAGTGTCAAATCAGCAACACCAGACACCAGGTAACACGACGCCCCCCCACCCGACTCCTGGTAACACGTCTTTGCCCCCACATCGGCACTCACCCTGTCTCGCCTGTTCAGGTCAGCTCCGTGACGCACCAACAAGTGCACCATGTTTGGCCTGTTTTTCAGCACCGCCACGTGCAGCGGGGTATAGTAAGACACAGGATCTGGACAACAGGACAGGCAACAGGAGGACAATGCTCTACACACAAACAACATGAGACACCCCAACAACCACACCACACAATGGTGGTTCTTACCCTCAAAGTTCAGGTCCGCCCCATAGCGCAGCAAAACCTCGGCCGCAGACGCGAGGCCGCGCTCGGTGACCTTCAGCAGCGAATAGCTGATGCCTTCCTCGAACACGGCGGACTGAGACTCCTTCTCCAGCAGCTCCACCAGGACGTTCTCTCCCCCCACGCCCCTACAGTCGGCCGTGTTGGTCACAACGTCAGCCAGCTGAAGCCCCGCCCTGAGAGCAGTTTCATGCCATCGTGCAGTTCACCCTCACCTGCCTGCGCCTTCCTCCTCCTCCTCTTCCTCCAGGCCCACCACATACATCACCGCATCCACCAGGGGCTGGTACTCATACACGATCCTGCGGAAGCCGTGAAGGAAAGGCATGGTGTTGCTTCAGCTTCCGCCCGGCACAACCTAAAGACACTGCAAACACAGGAGGCACCAAATCAATCTTTTTCATCAATGGGTGAACAGTACGAAAAAACTAATACATAGGCCGGATTTGGTAAACAAATAAAAAAAAATTTAAAATAAAATAAAATAAAGGTACATCAATAAGTTGCCTTTTCTAGCCCCTAATAAGATAGGCTTGGTGAACATATTTCCCCGTCAGATTTGACAGATTTTCTCCTGTTCTGCCACGTTACTGATGAGAAGCAAGTTCAAACTTTTCAACATATTCTAGAGTGGCAACAAACCAAGACTTTTACCAGGTCTCACAAAAAATTAAAATTTCTGCTCATATCGCACTCCAATGTCATTATAGGCTTATGTTTTGGAGCAATGTTCTGCTGAAAAATTAATTTAACTTTGGTTTAAGAGCAGAAATTTCAGCAGATGCACATATTTATCATTCTACGTTAATCAATTTTCTTGTAATTGCTGAGAAGAGCCATTTTGGTTTGTTCCCCTCGCTTTGAGGTCTTCGCCATCTCTGTCCATGTTCCGTGAGCAGCTCAAGACTCATTTCTTCCGGGAATGACTCAGCATTTGAACCTCATCTTCATCAGCTTTATTGCTCCAATGTTTAAATTGCTGCTTATACATCTATTGTGCTTTTTCTAATTTTAACTTGTGTTATTGATATTTAGCTGTTTGCTGTGTTAGTTGATTTGAATTCTATGATCCTTAACTCCACCATACTTTGAATTAACCAATTATGTTGAAATTCTTGAGTGGCACACAGAGTGGCCAATCAGAGTTCAAGGATGGCCAGCATCACCATGACCACCCCTCTGGCTACGCCCCTGTAGCACTCCAACTAGTGTGCATGTATTGATGAAATGTTGTCCCCTTAACCCTATAATGCCAACCGTATCATCTTTGCTACATGAGATTCTGGGACTTGTACAGGATTACGAAGTAATTATATTTTTATGTAGTTTGTCAGAGTGTCCAACAAACACTTCAGTTTCAAAAAGTTATATTTTTCTGGCTATTATTTCATGCACCAGGCTTTACAGGGTTAACATAGCATGCTTCCCAGCAGGCAGGGTAACTACTTGTAGTGTTCCAAGGGCACATTCAACAAACTGGCAAAACAGTCAACATACTGGTAGAAAAAGTATTTAAAAAAATAATACTTAAAAGCAAGCAAAATGGAGGCAATTACACCTTAGTAGCATACTCCAGGTATAAAACATTTCACAAGGGAAGCAAGATGTTACACCTGATACACCTGACTGTCATGTGTCAAAGGCAAAATGAAGATGCACCCGTGACAAAACCCAATCTGCTTCAATAAAATATGATTTTTTTACAAGTTATTTTAAAAGAAAAACGTTAGGTAAGTAATTACTACAATAGTGGTTTTGGCCCTGTTGTGACAGTACATGAATTTAGGCGGAGCGAGTGAGACACTGTACCTTAAATTTTTGGAACAGAAACGGGCTCTGCAACTATGGGTACAGTCGTGTTCGAAAACCTTCTCGTTGCCCTTTTACGTTATGTGCGGTTTTGCTGACGTTGCTGGTTTGTGATGTTGGCTCTTCCTCAGTTGCCGTCGGGCATCTCCTTGAAATTCACCAACTAAGCAATACCATAGCAAAGGAGTTCAGTCATTGTCAAACATTATAGAATCAATGTTATACAAACACAAAATTCAATTACTGGTATGATAAAACTGTAAAACACATTACACTTAAGAGGCAGAAATTGTACAATACTTTTGGATACCACTTTCCTTTTCATCTATATTATGTACCAGTAGCTTTAATTTCTAACAAAACATTTTAATCGTGTGGTCAGCCACGGTCCTGGAGAACCTCAGTGGGTGCAGGTTTTTGTTTCAACCAATTCAGTAAAATGAATCTGACCACTATTTCAACTAAACATCAATTACATTATTGTTTATCCCCATTTTGCATAATTTGTCAGTGCTTAGTTGTTTAAATTACTGAGAGTTACAAAGAAAAAAGTGAACAGTGAGATTTTCACGCTATACGATCAGTAATAATAATAAAGCGCATATGATACCTCTCTAACTGCAGAAAATTTTATGGATAATTCAGCAAGGTTTTTAATTTAAATATTACTTAATTGTAATGTATGGCAGAAACAGATAGCAATAAGAAAATGAAGAAAAAAAAAAAAAGCTTTATCAGTGAGTTAATTTTCATGCTTTTAATTTTTTTAGAATTACTGGACTGACACAGTAATTATACAAAAGTCAGTTTTTATTTGCCATTAAGATTCAATAGAAATGCAGAAAATTGGCCGAAGCACAAACGTGCACCCACCGGGGCCCTGCAGGACCGTGGCTGGGCACCAATGACTAACTGAGTGAAGAGGGGTGTGGCCCGTAACACACATCTGCCTGTTACACGCGAGAAAACACACGTAGACACTGGGCGTAATGCAAAAGATAATGCGCCCTTTTCGCTTCCATAAATTCAAGTTAAACTACTGTGCACAATATTATGAAATGGACAAGCCTGAGCTGGCTGGCATGTTTTATTAGATACTTCGGCAACACGCGAAAACCAGAACAGACGTTTATGTCATGCATATGAATTAACCAATAACTTGTTCTGTGCAATTGACTAGTATATGTAGTGAAATTTTTAATTACTGCAATGGGTGCAGAGATATATATCGCCTGTTGAAACACGATGACAATCTTTTAAGAGTTGTGTACAAAATTTAGCTTGACGTCAGAGGCAAGTCAGGCAGATAATGTTATATCTATTTGTCATCATATCATAACTATAATCAGACGGACACTCACTGACGAAAGCAGTCCTTCCACGCCAAAGCAGGAGTACTTGTGTATAAAACTTGTTTTCAACTCGCCACATGAACCGGAATGAGACAGGAGGAAAAGGGACGCCTTTTGTATTTGAAAGCAGCGTTTCCTGCGCCTTTTACCTCCGTCGTCACGGATACCAACGGAGGGAAATTATTTTGTCAAAATAAAAGTCCCATGCGCAACTTCAGCAACACAATAGCATTCACAACTAATAAATAAAATAATGAGTGAAAAACACAGATGCGCACAAACTTTCGCATCAGTAATTTCACGTAACCCACGAATTCGCTCGGCTTATAGGATAAAATGGAATGGTAATGAAATAATGTGGTTGGGGATTTGTTAATTCACATCTTAAAATGCATAACACCTACAAGCCACGATTATATGCAGAACTAGAGCTTAAAAAATAAAGATGATTATTATTATTTTAACCGAATAACAATGCGAAAAATATGACAAGGTTCTCAAAACATATTTAGTTTCCTCAATTTTAACATTATCACTTAAAGAAGTAGTTTCACTGAAAACGGCTACACCTGTGGCCAAAAATAAATAAATAAATAAATGTATTAAACAGACACCTGCCAGAGGGCAACAAATTGTCTTCACTGGGTAACTAGGCAGAGACAGGACCATTTTCAATTAGTGCGGTTACGTGTATCCAGGCAAGGATGAACCCCAGCAACATTTACAATACCATAAATTTGATTAAATGCATAGTATTTTCTGTCCCTCCAAAGTAGGAGAATTATGTGGACGGCCAGTTACAATCCTGTCTTCATATATTTGTTTAATAAAACGTTTAAAATGTGTATATTAACATCGTGCATTCTATACAATGCCTGCTTCTCACATTTCCAGTAACATATACACTTTTACATGAATACGACTTTGAATATGAAATATGAAAATCAGTCGTGTCCAAATGGAAAGGGCAGCGGCCTTATAAGTGACAAAACCTATATGAGAAATCTGTCAAACCTTAATTTAAAATCAATAGATCGACATACATAGAGTAATAAATTGGAGCCTGACCCTCAGCACTGGAGCATCACAAGGATGTGTGTTGAGCCCCCTTCTCCATTCCCCGGACACAGACGACTGCACACCTGTGTGTGAATGGTTGAGTAGAGAGAATGATGTAAAGTTTTTTTTTTTCCCCTTTTCATTTTAATGCCATACAACAAAACTTTCTTTGTATGTTAACATATAATGACAATACACGTAAAGGTATTGTAGTCTATTGATAATAACTGTTAACATATAACTTCCTCCATTTAAATATTTGCCATAAATATTACATTTACAAAAGTAAAGATATATTATATGCTACTCGTATTAACATAACCTTAAAACGCAATTTATTAATTGTTTTCTTACATACCTCAAGATACGCTTTCTAACGACTGTGTCGACTTTTGAATATTTCTTAAAAACCCTCCGAAATAAAAAAAACCGGAAGTGACATACCGGATGTCCTTTTGTTGCTAGAATAACAATGCTAATATGTCTATTATATCGCCGCCCTTTTTGCGACAATTAATTCTGTATCATGTTACAGTACCTTTTACGGTTCATTTCATCCAGTCGCTAAACTGTTGAACAAAACCAATAACGTGGAATAACTGGACGCATCCACAAACAGGCTGTGTATAAAACAGTGACTGTGAAAGGTGCAAATTCAATTTTTGATTACTAAAGGCCCCTCATTCCGTTTTGTTTTCATCGCCCGGAGGAAGCTGTTTTTACGACAGCAGGTGACAGATCAGCTGACCCGCACGGCAGAAACAGGAAGGGGAATCGGAGTTATGTGGCTTCCAGCAATTTTTCGAGTTTTGGAGTAGTGACGGGTTTTAAGCTCAACTGTTTTGCGACGCTGTAAAACTGCGTTTTAAAATAATTCACAGCCCTTTTGGTTTCTTTGCGAATAAAAAAACACACGGGATTGATGTTCGCCGCGGATGATGAAGACGGGGATTTTCTTTCGCCTACAGGAGGGTGAGCTGAACTGATCCGATCTGCACAAAAATACTGTATTACTATGACATGTAATTATTAACCTTTAGGCTGTCACTTGTCTCATTCTTATTTGAATCATCATGATCAGTCATCATTATCATCATTATTACAGTTTAGGCATTGAAACAAGTGTATGTTAACACCGCTACTTTCACAATCAAAAATAAATTATGTGTTAGTGGTAGAAATCAGATTTCGTCATTGGCATGCAGTGACATTTCAGCGGAGCTGGACATCACGCAGGCCGGCGTGCATGAACTGGAAGGACGGGTGTCAGTTTCCCATAAGCGTGTTTTACTTCCACTTTAATGAAGTCCGTTTAAAATAAACGCTAAAAATAAGAGTTGTGTTTTTTTTTGGGGGGGGGCTGTGTGTGTGTCTGATTATCACCTGGACGTGTCAGGTAGCAGATACGCAGGCGATATATTGCGGAGTTACAATTTATAATTGGAATGCTGTATATTAAATTAACCAGAGCTACTACACTTTGGTCTCCTCTGATTTTATCTCATTTAGAAGAACAACTTTCTTATGTAAAATACTTATGAAAGTGTTTCGTGTACGTTGTATTTACTGTTGCAATATATAACAGATAAGGTAAAATATTACAATACGTTATTAATTTTGTTTCATTGTGATGTAATTAACTATAACCGTCACATGTATCTTGGAACATTTGCCCATTCTAACTGCATGCCCACTGTAATGATCTAACACAAAAATTCAAATTTTATTTGGTCACTTAATCAGTGGATGAATAAGATAACTGGTACATCATCACATTACCATGACACATATTAAATGACAGCCACAATTCCCAATTATTGTCAGACTAATCTGAAGAGATGTTGTACCAAATGAATTGCTATGCTGGGTCCCGTTTTTCTTGTTAGTAGCCCTTGTTGCTGCAGCTGTGTGGAAGTAAAATTGTCATGTTTGATTCAGATTTTCTTTTTTAGCTTCTTGATGTCATTTAATTACACAAAATCCTCACTTATTTACTCATTGTCAGTGCTTCTTCTGATTTCTTGGAAGTTGAAAGCTAATTTGATAAAGGAACAAGGCAAACTCTCAGCTTGTAGCTGTAGACATGGATGACTTGGGTGGGGGTGGAGTCTCGGGGCTTTAATTCCAATCACATGCCTGTAGTTAAGAGAGTACATTGAAGGATTCCTGTGTAGAAGCATGAAGGTTTTACTGTGAAATAGTGTTAGCAATGGACAGAGTACATCGCCACCTTGTATTCTGAACCCCCCATCCTCAAGCCACCAGCCCCTCTGTCTTTTTCTTTCTAACTCTGTGTCAAATATGCCGATGGGGTGTGACCCGGGCACAGAGCACCAAACTGAATATTCAACAAGGAAGACAGAGTGTCAGTGGTCAGGAAAGGGCACAAGGAGCGCTGTACGGAAGGGAGCGGACATTTTGGAGTCTCTGTGTCACTGTCCATTGCCTCCCCCATGTTTAAAATAAGAACAAGGAGTCTGTGACAAAGCTGCAATGATGTCTGAGCTCCGGGACAATGACTACCTATGGAGAGAGATCCAAGGGTCGGTGCTTTTTTAATTTTTAAAAATGTTATCAGTTTCTGCGCTGGTCATCTGGAGGAAGACTTTACAATCCAGCGGACAGAATTTCCTGCAGTTTTGTTAGACTGGCTGTGGTGGTTTCCAGCAAACTAACACAGACCTGCTTGGTATTTCTAGGACTTCTAAACAGTTGGCAACTTGCTGGGCTGGGCTGGATAGACTTTAGCCAACATTGACAGTGTGGTTTACAGGTTTGCATGTCCTGAAATGTAGCTGTTGTGATTTGATTTAGTCTGCATTGCTGCATGTACAGTTAAATATGATGAACTTCTGGCAGTGTTAAAATTCAAACAGATTTGGTGCTCATTTTTTCTTTAGAGATGTTTTTGCATTTTTGTGGCCAGCACTAATGAAATTCTCGTTCAAATCTCAGATTTTTGGTGGGGCTGGTGGTGCTTTGTGCCCCTGATGGGGGCACTATTCCTCTAAATTGGTTAACTGTGTTCTTCTAGAGTAATGTAACATATTTGGTCTGCATTTATGTACACCTACAGCAAAGTTCGTAAAGTAGTAAACTGTAAACAACCAGGAACAATTTCATTTAAGTTCCTAATATTGCAAACTACATGGGATTCTGAAAGGGAGATTTACATTCTACTTTAAGATTATGAGACAGCCCTAATTTCTTGGTAGTTGTATAATGTAAACATATACAATACTTTAATGTTTGTCATTTTTTTATGCATGCAGTATGCCACATTTTGACATTAAACAACACCACAGTAATTGTACACATTGGACTTGAAGTGTTCATTCTTGGTTGACATCAGTGTGGAAAAGAGAACCTTGGCATGACCTGAGAACCTTGGCATGACCTGCTGGTCGTGGCTTTCTGGAGCATGAGATTCCCATAAAAAGACTGGATGTTATTCCAGGGCAAAACTGGCGTCTCTCTTTGGGCTGGACCAGGCTGCCAGTCAGGGGAACGAGTCCTTCCAGTACACGGCTCCTAAACAGCCCAAGAAGGGATCAGTCAGCACAGGTAAGGAGGGATTTTGGTACTGAACACCATCATCTGGGAGGCAGAGAGGATTTGGAATGTTTTCAAACATAGACAGTTGGGTCAAACATCGTTTTAGCAATGATGGCTGCTGGTTGAGGAATTTGGTTTCCAATTTATTTTTAAAGGCCCACCAAGTCAAAAACCAGGTGCACCCCCTGGAGCCCCTGCTGTCCTGTTGGCCACAGCGGTCCATGCCTTCCAATAGTGAGTAACAAATTAAATGTCTAAAGCTGAAGAAGGTCGGGTTTCACATTTGTAACACGGTGGAGGAATTTTTAGTGAGGCTCAACAAGGAATGAACACTTGTGCCAATTTTCCTTATTGTTGTCATAAAAAACTTGGCTCTTTGTTTTTACGTTTAGTGTTAACGGGCAGTATGTGAAACAAGGCAAGCTGGGAGTTGCAGTCCTGGGAAACCAAGTGAGCAGAGAGGTGGGACAAAGTTCGGCCTTGTGTTTTTTTGTTTTTTTTTCCCCCCCCCAAATTTAAAAATTCTCAGTTGTGCTTAATTTTTTTTTTTCCCTATGGACAATAAAATGCAGTTTAAAAACAATACATTAAATAGCTACTTTTAAATATCAATTTTAATTTTCAAAACATCACCTTTAAAATAGATTTTTGAGGAGTGTACACTACATGTGATGTACACCAGCATGTGATGATTATTGGGTTTCCTTCTGTTGTGGAACTCTGTGTGTGTGTGTCTGTCTCGGGCTGTGTGTGTCTGTCTGTCTTTCTTTGTTTTGTTGTGTATTATTACTCCCCTCTGTGATTTTGCAGTACAAGATCCTGCTGTATGTCAGCCAGCAGAAACAAGTAACCAGCGCCCGGATCCATCCGGGATTCGTTTTCACGGTACCAAAGCATGACACGTGTGCCATTGGTGGGGGGGGGCTGCAGCTTGCCTGTCACTTAGTGGTTGATGACAGACTTGTCCCCCACCCTTCTTTTCATCAGGTCCAGCCCAGTAACTATGGAACATTTTATGATGACCAGCGCCAGAACTGGTCCTTGATGTTTGAGTGTGAGAAAACAGCAGTGGATTTTTGCAAACAGGTGGGCAGTGGCTAATTAAGGATGGTGGTTTGCATCCTTGCAATCTTGGGCTCTGCTGTTATGTGCCAGATTGAGCCGCATCTAAATCACTCCAATGAAGTGCCTAGGTGTAGAATAGATCAAATTTAAATTGCTTTGTCCAAAAGCACCCGTCGCGAAGCAGTAAATCAGTAACGTTTTGGTTTTTGCAGTACCTGAAAGGTGTTCTGTTTACCTAAAGTAGGGATGCGGTATTCATTTTATTTTGCTATTCGAATATTCGAAGCGTCTATTAGAATACTATTCAAATTTTTCGCTTACTGATGACCAATGACATGTCGCGTGGCATTCCATTCCACGCCACGCAGTAATAAGTGACATCGATCGAGGCCAGCAAAACTGCCGTATATATTTCGCCACGTTCAACAATTGGTATAGGCAACGCGTTGGCTGCTAGTCGAGTCTCCTTCTTGTTCACTGACGGAGTTTGTATAATTAATGTTCC